>JAJIBD010004731.1:0-56001 GCA_021461705.1 Cryptotis parvus | reverse complement strand
TTTTTTTAAATTTTTTTATGTTTACAATTACAAAGATATACAATTAAAAAGTTCATATTTGGGTTTTGGTCATACAGTGTTCCAGCACCCATCCAGCCACCAGTGCCCATCTCCCACCACCAACGTCCCCGGTTCCCTCCCCCTCCCTAGCCCTCCTCCATGGCAGGTTCTTTATTTCTTTCCATTTCTCTTTCTCTTTTCCTTTCCCTCCAGACTATGGATTACAGAACATACATTAAAGGGTTTTCATGTGTATCTTTTGCCTCTATTTAATGCTCAGTTCTAGGTTGGCAATAGTACCCTCGACAATTGTTAGCACACTGTTCCATTTTCTGTCTTACCTAGCCTCTGACTCCCACACGTTTGTGATAATTTCCACCTTTGACAAGACCTCCTGATATATGTTTCACTGGACCTTGGATACTGGTATCTTAATATGTACATATATATTTATGTTATGCAGATAAATGCAGTCACTCTGTGTCTGTCTCTCTCCCTTCTGGCTAATTTAGCTCAACATAATCTTCTCCATGTCCATCCATTTATAGGCAAATTTTATAACTTCATTTTTCCTAACAGCTACATAGTATTCCATTGTGTACATGTACCAAAGCTTCTTTATCCAGTCATCGATTTTCGGGCACTCTGGTTGCTTCCAGATTCTGGCTATTGTGAATAGTGCTGCTATGAACATAAAAGTAGGGATGGTGTTTCCGCTGCGTATTTTTGGTTTCCCAGAGTAGATTCCCAGGAGTGGTATGGCTGGGTCAAATGGGAGTTCAATTTCTAGTCTTTGGAGGAATGTCCATATTGTTTTCCAGAAAGGCTGTACCAGCCGGCATTCCCACCAACAATGGATGAGTGTCCCTTTTCCCCACATTCATGCCAGCACTTGTTGTTCTTGCTCTTTTGAATATGTGCCAGTCTCTGTGGTGTAAAGTGGTATCTCATTGTTGTTTTGATTTGCAATCTCTGATGATTAGTGATGATGAGCATTTTTTCATATGTTTTTTTTGCCATTCGGATTTCTTCCCTTGCTGAAGTTTCTGTTCATTTCTTCTCCCCATTTTTGATGGGGTTGTTTGTTTTCTTCTTGTAAAAGTTCTACCAGTGCCTGATATATCCTGGATATTAACCCCTTATCAGATGGGTATTGGGTGAATATTCTTTCCCATTCTGTGGACTGCTTTTGTATCTTAGTCACTATTTCTTTTGAGGTGCAGAAGCTTTTGAGTTTCATGTACTCCCGTATGTTTATCTTCTAGTTGCTTTGTTAGTGATGTTTCACCTTTGAAGATGCCTTTAGCTTCAATGTCGTGGAGGGTTTTTCCTATATATTCTTCAATGTACTTTATTGGATTCAAGTCTGATATTGAGATCTTTAATCCATTTTGATCTGATTTTTGTGCATGGTGTTAGACACAGGTCCAAATTCATTTTTTACATGTCGCTGCCCAGTTTTCCCAACATCACTTGTTGAAGAGGCTTTCCCTTACTCCATTTTATACTCGTTGCACCTTTATCAAAGATTAAATGATCATGTGTTTGAGGTTGGGTGTCAGGATACTCAATTCTATTCCATAGGTCCACAGGTCTGTTTTTATTCCAATACCATGCTGTTTTAATTACTACTGCCTTGTAGTACAGTTTGAAGTTGGGAAAGGTGATGCCTCCCATCTTCTTTTTCCCGAGGATTGCTTTAGCTATCCTTGGGGGGTTTATTGTTCCATACAAATTTCAGGAGCGTTTGGTCAATTTCTTTGAAGAATGTCATGGGTATCCTTATAGGGACTGCATTGAATCTGTACAGAGCTCTAGGGAGTATTACCATTTTGACAATGTTGATTCTCCCCATCCATGAGCAGGGAATATGTTTCCATTTCCTTGTGTCCTCTTTTATCTCTTGGAGCAATGTCTTGTAGTTTTCTTTGTACAGGTCCTTTACACACTTGGGTAAGTTGATTCCTAGGTATTTGATTTTCTGTGGCACAATTGTGAATGGAATTGTTTCCTTAATATCCCTTTCTTCTCTTTCGTTATTTGTATATAGGAAAGCCACCGACTTTTTGGGTGTTGATATTGTATCCTGCCACTCTACTATATATGTTTATTGTTTCTAGGAGTTTTTTGGTAGAGAGTTTAGGGTTCCCTAGGTATAATATCATGTCATCTGCAAATATTGATAGCTTGTTTCTTCCTTGCCTATCTGGATGCCTTTGATGTCCTTTTCTTCTCTGATTGCTATGGCAAGTACTTCCAGTACTGTATTGAATAAAAAGAGGTGAAAGTGGGCAACCTAGTCTTGTCCCTGATCTCAGGGGGAAGGCTTTCAACTTTTCCCCATTTAGAATGATGCTCACTGTGGGCTTTTGTTCAATTCCCATTTTCTGGAGGGTTTTAATCATGAATGGGTGCTGGATCATATCAAATGCTTTCTCTGCGTCTATTGATAGGATCATATGGTTTTTATTTTTTTTCTTATTGATATGATGTATTATGTTGATTGACTTGCGAATGTTGAACCATCATTGCATACCCGGGATGAATCCTACTTGGTCATGATGTATAATCTTTTTAATGAGTCTTTGGATTCTGTTTGCTAGTATTTTGTTGAAGATCTTAGCATCTGTGTTCATCAGGGATATTGGTCTGTAGTTTTCTTTCTTTGTGTTGTCTCTCCCTGCTTTGGGTATAAGGGTGATATGTGCCTCGTAGAAGCTGTTTGGGAGTGTTTCTGTTTCTTCTATTTCCTGGAAGAGCTTGAAAAGGACTGGCAGTAGGTCCTCCTTAAAGGTTTGGTAGAGTTCACTAGGGAATCCGTCTGGACCTAGGCTTTTGTGTTTGGGAAGACTTTTTAATTACTGTTTCCATTTCCCCAATGGTGATAGGCTTATTCAGGTATTGGAGGTCTTCTTGTTTCTGCCGTGGGAGGTTATAGGACTTCAGGAATTGATCCATTTCTTCTAGATTCTCATGTTTCACGGCATACAGGCTCTTAAAGTAATCTCTGATGATCTTTTGGATTTCTGTGGTTTCTGTTGTGATGTCACCCTTTTTATTTCTGATTCTGTTTATTTGGGTTCTCTCTTTCCCTGTCCTTACAAGTCTTGCCAATGATTTGTCAATCTTGTTTAATTTAAAAAAAAAAAAAACAGCTCTTGGTTTCATTAATCTTTTTGGATTTTTTTTTTTTTTTTTTGGTTTCCAACTCATTGATTTCCTCTCTAAGTTTTATTATTTCCTTTTTTTGCCTGGGTTTGGCTCCTTTGGTTGGTCTTTTTCTAATGTCTTCAGCTGTGTAGTCAGGTTATTTATGTGGGCCCTTTCTTGTTTCCTGATATATGCTTGCAGAGCTATAAACTTCCCTCTTAACACGGCTTTTGCTGTGTCCCACAAGTTCTTATAGTTGGTGCCTTCATTTTCATTTGTTTCCAGAAATCTTTGGATTTCCTGTTTGATTTCTTCTATGACCCATTTGTTGTTAAGGAGTGAGCTCTTCAGTTTCCAGGTGTTTGGTTTGACTCCCTGTTTCTGTGTACGGTTAACTTCCATTTTCAGTGCATCATGGTCTGAAAAGATAGCTGACACAATTTCTATCTTTTTTATTTTATTGAGGTATGCTTTGTGGCTCAGCATGTGGTCTATCTTGGAGAATGTTCCATTTGCACTAGAGAAAAATGTGTATTCAGCTTTTTTGGCATGAAAAGCCCTGTATATATCCACTAGCTCTCTTTCTTCCATTTCTTCTTCAGGGCCAATATTTCCTTGGTGAGTTTCAATCTTGTTGATCTATGCATCGTTGATAGGGCAGTGTTGAAGTCTCCAACTATTATTGTGCTACTGTTAATGTCTTCTTTGAGGTCTCCTAGCAGTTGTTTTATGTATTTTGCTGGCCCCTCGTTGGGGGCATATATGTTTAGTAGTGTAACTTCCTGGTGTACATACCCCTTAAGTAATAAGAAATGGCCTTCATTGTCCCTTCTAACATTTTTCAGCCTGAAGCCTATATTATCTGATACTAATATGGCCACACCAGCCTTTTGGAGGAGTTGTTTGCATGGAGAATGGTCTTCCAACCTTTGACTTTGAGTCTTTTTTGTTCTGATTATTCAGATGTGTTTCTTGTAGACAGCAGAATGTTAGGTTCAATTTTTTAATCCATTTTGTTACTCTGTGTCTCTTAATTGGTGCATTTAGACCACTGACATTGAGAGAGATTATTGTCATCGGATTTTGTGTCATCTTTCTGTTTGTGCTTGTTGTGCTTATGGGTTTGGTCGTATTACAGTAGACTCTTCAGTCCTTCTTTTAAGGTTGGTTTTGAATCCATGAAGTTCCTGAGTTGTTGCTTATCCATGAAGTTGTGTATCTTTCCTTCATATCTGAATGTGAGTCTGGCTGGGTAAAGAATTCTTGGTGAAGCCTACTGTTCATTGAGTCTTTTCACAATATCCCACCATTGTTTTCGGGCTCGGAGTGTTTCATCAGAGAAGTCTGCTGTAAATCTTAGAGACGTTCCTTTGTATGTGATTTCTCTTTTTTGATCTTGCTGCTTTCAGTATTCTATCTCTATCTATAGTTTTTGTCATTTTAATTGAGATGTGTCTTGGAGTATTCTTGTTGGGGTTTCTTTTAGCTGGTATCCTACGGGCCTCCTGGATCTTGAGGCAAGCATTCTTTAGTTCTGGGAACTTCTCAGCAATGATGGCTTTGACAGTTTCTTCTTCATCAGGGCTTTCTTCTTGCCCTTCTGGGACCCCAATGATCCGTATGTTGTTTCTTCTGGCTTCATCCCGATTATCTCTTGTTCTCTGCTCGATAATTATGAGTCTTTTTTCTATCTTCTGGTGTTGTGTAGAGAATCTTTTGGATCTCGTCTTCGAGATCACTAATTCTTTCTTCAGTAGCTATTATTCTGCTATGATGCTTTCCACTGTGTTTTTCATTTCATTTACCTCATTTTTAATATCTGTCATTTCCATTTGCATTTTCCTCACTTCTTCTATTATGTCCTCTTGTATTTTCTTGATTTTGCATTCCATTGCTTCTTTGAATTCCTTATGAATCCTTAACATTTCTTTCCGAAATTCCTTATCAGAGAGGTTATACAACTCATTGGTATTGCTTGGTTCATCTGGACTAGTGACTTCACTCACAGAGCTTGATGGAATTTTGCGTTGCTTTTACCATTATGACTATTATAGGTTGCCAATGTGGGGTCTTGGGTGACTAGATAGTACAGTTAGTAGGTGTCTGGTCTGTTTGCAAAGTTTGGGTGGGTAGCAAGGATGTAGGAACTAAGGTTCACTGGTACCTTATGCAAGATAGGTAGTAAGAGGGTGCGCCTTGGATGCTTAGCGCAACCCACGCGCGGTTTTGAGTTTTGGGATGTTCCAGGAAGCCCAGGGCCCTAGGGGTCCAGGGTGAAATCAAGACAGTTTTCCTTGGTTCCCATTGATGGAGTTTCCGCTCTTCCCTGGGGCAACTTGGGTCAGCGGAGACGCAGGGGGTCACACACACACACACACACACACACACCACACACACACACACGCACACACACACACACACAAATCTATGCACAGGGGTAGATTTGCAGCCGGTCCCGAGCGCAGCGCCCGAGGGGTCCGTGGTGGAAACCAAGGCAGTTTGCCTTGGTTCCCATTGATGGAGTTTCCGCCTTTCCCTGAGGCAACTTGGGTCTGCGGAGATGCAGGGCTCACACACACACCTGTGGGGGTAGATTTGCCCTAAACACCCAAGATGTCTTACTCCCAGTCCAGACTTTCCAACAGCTGCCTCACACTAAGTCTGTCTCATCTCTCTTTCCACAGATAATTCTGGAGCACCAGCACTGCTCAGGGCTCACTCCTGGCCCTGTGCTCAGGTTTCACTCCTGGTAGGTTTGGGGGTACCATATGGGCTGTTGGGGACTCAGTCAGCTGTCTGCAAGGCAAGTGCCCTACCCCCTCTGCTCTCTCCCTGACTTCTCAGGTGGTTCTTCCTTATCTTAATGGCTATGGCACCCTCTTTCTGTCCTCATGTTTTCATCTACAGTTTCCTTTCTTTCCTTCTTGCTTTTCCCTTCCATAGGATTTTTTCCATTCCTCACAGTCCAGGGTTATCATCTTGTCTTGGGCTTTTTTATTTCATGCCTTTACTATAACAAAGAAAAAGTACACGTGTCTTTTTTTTCAAATCTTAAACACTTATTTTAACACTTATTTAAACACTTTTAAAGAAAATTTATGGATGGGGTCAGATAAATAGTACAGAAATGAATATCAGACCCTAGTAATCCCTGAGGAGAGAGCCTGAGTAAGCCCTAAGCACCACCAGGTATAACCCCATATATATGCACACACACACACACACACACACACGCATGCATGCACACATGCACACACAAATAAACCTTATTATATAAAGAAATTCTGAAGTATTTTGCTGATGGTGGTGTTAGTGCTGGTTTCTGAGGCTGTACCAATAGTGCACAGAAGCTTGAAGGTTGCTTCAGAAAATGTTGGGGGGATCATACCAGGCACCAATCCTGCATCTTCAGCATCCCAGGCATTCACTGGCCCTGTGAGCTATCTTTTTTAATTATACTTTTTAAAATTATACTTCTATGATCACAACTAAATCCCTATAACTTGATACTAACTTTTTGAAGTGATTTCATGAGGGCCTGAAAGACTTCAAGGGAAGACATACATTCCTAAGGAAGAATTGCAACTCTTCTCTATGACAATCAAGTCAAATGTTCTAGATGATGTCAGCGCTCTGCAGTAATGGAAGGAAGGACCTGAATAATCAAAACAACAAGACTAGGTACCTCCCACATTTGCTAGGGAAGTCTATGTGAGGGCAAGCTGAGACATCACATCTCATAAAGTCTGGGGCTAATCCACTGTTGGGCCTCAGTCTGTGCCTCCCAACCATACGCTTTGTGATTACAGTAATCAATAATTCCTGTTATCAGGAAGGACATACTTTTGATGTTAGCATTTAGGTCCAAGGAAAGAAAATCCTGCAATCTGAGTTGGTAGCTCCCTTCCCTTCCCTAAAGGGTTATTCCAGTTCATGCATTAGACTCTAGCTGTGGGTGTACAGAGCTGAGCTTCTGCCTGACCTCTGATGGCTTAGGAAAACGTTACTTGCCCTTAAGTCAAACCAACTTCACTCTTTGACATTTCAGAGCCCTTTCTGACTTCTGCAAGTTGATAAAATAACAAATAGCTAATGACATAATTGTATGACTCGGCCTGTGATAAATTCTCACTCTCCAAGAATATACAATCTCACTGATTAAACAAACCAAGAGCAGTGGCCTTTGTGATTGGAGAAAACAGGTAGCTAGGTTTGCTTCTTTTTCTCATATGCTTCTAATTACAGTCGAAAACAGAAGAAAGAGCCTGTTGAAAGAGTCCTCCAGGGCTGGTTAAGCAAACGCTTAGTTCTCTCTGCTCCCCAGATATCTCACCGAATCATTTGGTTTCTTTACTTGAGCAGCCCTGTCTGGTCTTGGAACTCAGACCACTGAAAGCTGGATAATGGCATTCTGTCCCTGGAATTCAAAGGGTCTCCAGCCTTAAGTCTGGCAACAGCTGTTAAGCAGCTGCACTGCAGTGTTGGGTGACACACCCTACTTTAAGCTTCAGCTACACTTAGCTTGCAGCCCCTCCCAGCTCAGCTAGGGAGGCTTTAAATCAGCTCAAAATGTCACCTGAAGTGCTGCATTTCAATAGAGTTGTTTACCTGTATTCATCTCTAGATAGCCCAGCCCATGATGAGCCGGGCTGGGAAGTTTTGGCAGATTTCTAGCTATAAAATAAGCTGGGAGAAGAGAGAAGGCCCCTTTTTGCCATTTTGGCTTACCCTGGCTTCTGTCTCTCTGACCTCTCTGTTTTCTGTTGGGCTTCAACATATGGCAGCTATCTTGGCCTACACATGGCTGGGGCCTAGCTGGGAACCCAGAGTCAGGAGTGTTCCCTGTTCTTGGATTGTATATCAGAACCTATGATAAGTAAAGCCTTTTAAAACTGAGCCGGATTCCTGAGTGTTCATCCATTCCCCCAGCCCGGAGGTAGAAGGGAACTCGCTTCCTGGTATTATTGGGGACCCAAGGGGCTCCCTGACACTGCAGCACCCCAAAGCAGCTTCATGTAAAATACAGTGGGAAAGAGGTGACATTCTCAAGCATTCTGTGCACTGTACTGACTTTGGTGAAAACAGCTGACAGGTAACAAATAACATGTAGACATTTTCAGTGTAGAATGGGTACATAATGAGTGAGACTTAGATTAGTATTTTAAGATTTTATTCCATAAACATGCATGAAAAACTTTTGCCCCCTTCCCCAATTTTTATTTAAGCATTGTGATTTATAGTGCTATTAGTAATAGTTTCTGGCATATGATATTCGAACATCACACACTAATGTCCCTCCCACAATACCTGAAGGTCACCTGCAAGACTTTTCAACTTAATAAAAATTAAATAGAGGGAGGTAGAAGAAAGGGAAGAACATTGACAGATAGTCCAACACAGGCACACTGCTGGGTAAAATGCAATTCCCTATCATCCTGCTGCTGTCCCCACCCCTCTGCCCCACCCACAAGAAGCACAGAACCGTGGCTGGGAGCAATGTGCCAGTCTGGCCCCACATTCAGGCACAGAATCACTTCTGAGAGTTGGCGGCTTCTATCATCTTTGATCATCTTTCCTTCAATGGGACATGTCAACGTTGGTCTTTCATGTGCAAGATGGAACAAGAGCTGTGACCAGGCAGGTGTAGTTGGAGGCAGGGCTTTCTCAAGAGCTGCCCAGAGGCAGCAGGGAGGCTGCAGCTCCTCCCATGGTGGATAGAAATTCTGGCACCCTGCTGGCTGGGGCACCTGAGGGGCTAGGGCTGGGACCCAACAGGACTCAGCAGGTAACTTTCAGCAACTACCTTTGCCCTCTCCTCCCAGTGTCAGTGACACTTTCTCAGAGTTCCTTATGAATCCAGTGGTTTCTGTAATTCATGATGACTTAAAAAAATCTTTGCCTTGCACAAGGCCGACCCGGGTTCGATCCCCAGCATCCCATATGGTCCCCCGAACACTGCCAGGAGTAATTTCTGAGCGAAGAGCCAGGAGTAACCCCTGAGTGTCGCCAGGTGTGATCCAAAAAACAAACAAAAAAAATCTATGGTCCCTCGTCACCGGAGAGATAGTATAGGAGATAAGGCACTTCTTACAACCCACAGGTTGTAATACCAATCATGGCACCATATATGACCTTCTGAGCATTACCAGGAGTCAAGTCTGTGCACAGAGCCAGTAGTAGACCCCTGAGCACTGTTGGTTGTGGCCCAAAACACCCCTCCCCAAGAATCTAATGGTCCTTTTGTTTTTGGAGGAGGAAGAAACAGGCTATATTCTATGGCTACAGGCTACTCCTGGCTCTGTGTTTGGGTTTTTCCCAGGGTGATTGAAAGACCACAGGTACTGGGGATCAATCCAGAGCCTGAATACAAAGCATACTTTGTATGGACTCAGCCCATTATTATCTCTCTAATCCCCATTAAACTTCTTTAAGCCCTTCCCTTCCCAATCAAAATTCTCTGGCACAAAAGAAAACTGGTATTCACATGCATTATTGATGAGAGTACAAAATCCATATAATCCCCACAATAGCAGGTCAACAATATCTAAATTTTTAATGTGTATTTCTCTAGAAGAGAGCCCAGAATCTCACATTCTATTTTTTTTTTTTTTTTTGCTTTTTGGGGGGGTCACACCCAGCAATGCTCAGGGGTTACTCCTGGCTCTGCACTCAGGAATTACTCCTGGCAGTGCTTGGAGGATCATATGGGATGCCAGGGATCGAACCTGGGTTGGCTGCATGCAAGGCAAATGCCCTATGCACTGGACTAGTGCTCTGGCACTAGTCTCACATTCTAAAGAAATTGTTACATGGGGTGCCGGCAAAATAGTACAGAATTGTCTTGTATCTGGCCAACCCAGGGTCAATCCCTGGCACTCCCATAGGGTTCCCTGAGCACCACCAGGAGTTGCCCTGAATGCAGTGCCAGAGCACAGCCAGGTGTAGCCCCAAAAGAAAAAGGAAAGAAATTGTTACATAAATAAGCAGTAATGTGTGTGCAAGAATATTTATGGATGCTTGACTAAAAAGTGCTGAACAATTGGGAACAACGTCGCACCATTCAGGAAAGATCTGGAATAAAATTTTCCATAAGCCAAAGATAAAACACTCTGCTCATTACAAAGAATAAAACAAGGGATCAGAGACACAGAACAGCATGGGGGTGGGGTGCTTGTCTTGACCTGGTTCCAATCCTGACCTGGTTCCAACCCTGGCATTCCAGGTCCTCTGAGCCTACCACAAGCGATTCCTGAGTACAGAACTAGAAGTAAACCCTTAGGACCACTAGGTGTGGTCCCAAAACATAATGTATAAATCTTTTTTTTAACTTTTCTGGTCACATTCACCAATGCTCAGGCTTTATATTCAGGAATTACTCCTAGCAGTGCTCAGGGGACCATATCCGATGCTGGGAATTGAACCCATGTTGACTGCCTGCAAGTCAAATGTCCTCCCCTGTTGTACTGTTGCTCCCGCCCCATGAAATAAATTTTTTATCTATTGATTCTCATACATGGCCTGAGAGACTCTCGCATATGCCCTGATATACTGTTCAAGGAAGAAAATGGATTACAGAAGAATATATAGAGTAGAATTTCATTTCCATTTATATGTGTGTCAAAAGGAATTGACTTTTTTTATGCAAATAGAAAATTTTCATAAAATTTCATGGACCCAGAGAGGTAGAACAGAGGGGGTGAGGAAGAGGAGGAGGAGGAGGAGGGGACGAGGAGGAGGAGAGAAGAAAAGGGAGGAGGAGGAGGAGAGAGAAAGTGGGGAGGAATAAGAGAAAAGAAGGAAGGAGGAAGAGGAGGAGGAAGAGGAAGAGGAAGAAAAGAGGAAGAAGAAGAGGAGGAAGAGGAAGAAGAAGAGGAAGACAAGAAATGGCAGGTATTCTGTTGAACAGCAGTATCTTTGAAAACTAGCCCTGTAGTCATTATCCCATTTTTCTCTCTAAGGTGACCTGTCTATAATAGTGTTCGTGTTATGGTCTTGATGTAGATACTGCACCTCCCCCACCACAAATGTGCTACGACTCCCAACCACAGAATTTATGTTTCTTCAGATTCATCTCTTCATTCCCCCCTGCGCCCCTCCCACCCCGCTCAGTAATCCCTGTTTTGTAATCCGGGGCCGAAGGCTTGCCATCTGTCTGATTTGTTCCCTTGTCCCTCTCTACTTCATGGATGAGTGACATCATGTGTCCTTCTCCCTCTGATCTGTTCTGCTTAACACAACACCCTCAGTCCCATTAACACTGCCACAAGCTGAAAGATTCCATTTTCCTTACAACAATAGAGTACTCCATTACATCTTTTAAAAGGGTATTTGAGTGATAAAACATGTTATGTGTCATCACACTGACAACTTGCACATGAAGTTGAATACTTCATTTAACATCATTTTGTTATAATGTTGATGAGAACATTATATACCTGGGCCCACATTGAACAAAAACAGATCATTAAAGGAACTCCTTTCAGGGTGAGCAGTTTTAGTTCAAATTCCACTTCTAAGAACCTATTGGGAGGTAAAAATACTAGAAGAGGAAGTGGCTGTATTTTTTTTTTTGCTTTTTGGGGTCACACTCGCAATGCTCAGGGGGTTTCTCCTGGCTCTGCACTCAGGATTACACCTAGCAGTGCTCAGGGGACGATATGGGATGCCAAGGATCGAACCCGGCCGGCATGTGCTGGCTGCATGCAAGGCAAAATCCACTAGACCATCACTCCAGCCCCATTTTTTTTTGTTTTTTTGTTTTTTGTTTTTGTTTTGCTTTTCTGAAAGTTGGTGTGTTTTCAAAGAGCTTCACACTTTACAAATACTTTTGTTTACAAACCCTGAGAAGGAGAGGTGGGTCTTAACATTGTCAAGGGATAAGCAAAGCTCTATCCTTGACAAAGAGGACCTTAAAGACAGAAGAGCAGAAATACTGGAAGATGCAGCAGAAGCCGGGAAAAGCATTCGCACCGCCCGCCTGTCCTTCACCAACTATAAGACCAAGATGACTGCCCTCCGACGCCCTGATGGATCTATCACATCTTCCAGAAAGGCAATGGAGAAGATTATCCAGGACTTCTACTCAAATCTCTTTGATAGCCACATCCACCTGCCCACATACCAAATTCCACAGGATGGATATGTCATTCCCAACGTTCTCCCTTCTGAAATCCGACATGCCATCTCGTTGGTAAAGAAGGGAACAGCACCAGGCCCAGACAAAGTCATACCCAAACACCTGAAGAATCTGCTGTCGGTACTCATCAATACACTAGCTCGGCTCTTCAGACGCTACCTGTCCGAATGCAAGGTACCCTCCCAATGGAAAACCAGCAGGACAGTTCTACTGTTCAAGAAGGGAGACATTCACGACATTGGCAACTATCGCCCCATTTGCCTGTTGTCCGTCATCTACAAGCTGTTTACACGAGTCATCCTGAACAGGATTGGCAGAACACTAGATGAAGGACAACCATGTGAGCAAGCTGGCTTCCAGAAAGGATTCAGCACAATCGACCATATTCACACAGTAACCAAGCTCATTGAGGTTTGTAGGGAGTACAAGATGCCACTCTGTCTCACGTTCATTGATTTACAGAAAGCCTTTGATTCTGTGGAGACTGAAGCAGTCATCGAAGCCCTAGCCAAACAGGGTGTTCAAACCAATACATCAAGATCCTTCGTGAGCTGTATTACCAATTCACCACCAGGATCTCACCATTCTACAAAGAAGTGATCATTGATGTCAAAAAGAGGCGTTCGACAGGGTGATACCATCTCACCAAAACTCTTCAGTGCCACCCTCGAGAACATCATGAGACAATTAGAATGGGAAGAAATGGGAGTGAAGATAGATGGCGGCAACTACACCACCTCCACTTCACTGATGACATCGTTCTAATAACACCAAACATTAGCCAAGTGGCACAAATGCTGGCTGACTTCAACCGAGAATGTAGAAAGATAGGTCTACAGCTGAATCTCAGCAAAACTATGTTTATGAAAAATAAACTAGTTCTGGAGGCCCCATTCACTCTTAATGGAACAAACATCTCTGAATGCAGCAGTTATGTGTACCTAGGTCAAGAAGTCAACATGATGAACGACCTAAAACCTGAGCTGCGCAGGAGGAAGAGAGCAGCATGGAATGCCTTCAAAGGCATCGAAGAAATAGCTAAAAGGACAAAGAACCTCCGGCTCCGGGCACATCTCTTTGACTCCACTGTTCTCCCTGCATTAACATACGCCTCAGAGACCTGGGCCCTACGAAAGCAGGATGAGAATGCTATTCGGGCCTCCCAGAGAGGAATCGAAAGAGCTATGCTTGGAATATCACGCCTCACTCAAGTGAGAGAACGAATCCAAAGTTCTGACATCCATTGCTATTCCAGAATCAGAGACGCTGTCTCATTTGCCAAGGCATCGAAAATCAGATGGGCAGGACATGTAATGCGATTTGGAGACAACCGCTGAACTAGAGCCAGTACCGACTGGATCTCACAGGATGTCAAAAGATCATGTGGCCGCCCACCTACAAGATGGTCAGACTTCCTTGTGAAGACCCTGAAGGAACGGTTTGAGGCTCTTCATATTCCTAAATCAACCAGATGCCATTGGGCTACATTGGCACGTGATAGGGTCCAATGGAAATGTTACTGGCGCCCCCTAGAGCAAATTGATGAATAACGGGATTCAAGTGATCAAGTGATCAAGTGAAACAAAGCCTGATATCAGTTAAAAGTGTAGAAATGAGAGAGAGCTGAGGTGCTAGTTTCATCTAGTGCAAAGGTATCTGGGCATCTTCCAGGAATAATGAGGCCATAGGGGGTGGGGGTGGAGGAAGCAAGTAGAATTTCATGTGAAAGCTAGCAAAGGGCTGGTCAGTGTCATATGATTAAGTTAGCTGTGTCTGCTGCCTGGCAATAGCAGAGTAGAGATGCTGTGTCCCACAGAGCTGGAACTTGGGGATCTCTCCATCCTGATGGTCATACTTAAAAGGAACAGCTCTCAGTTGCTTGAGAAATACTAGAGAGTTGTAGGAATTAGCAAAACATCTCAAAGATATGGAAAGAAAGAGAAAAAGGAAGGAAGGAAGGAAGGAAGGAAGGAAGAAGGGAAGGAAGAAGGAAGGAAGGAAGGAAGGAAGGAAGGAAGGAAGGAAGGAAGGAAGGAAGGAAGGAAGGAAGGAAGGAAGGAAGGAAGGAAGGAAGGAAGGAAGGAAGGAAGGAAGGAAGGAAGGAAGGAAGGAAGGAAGGAAGGAAGGAAGAGAAAGAAAGAAAGAAAGAAAGAAAGAAAGAAAGAAAGAAAGAAAGAAAGAAAGAAAGAAAGAAAGAAAAAGAAAGAAAAGAAAGAAAGAAAGAAAAGACAGAAAGACAGAAAGACAGAAAGACAGAAAGACAGAATGACAGAATGACAGAATGACAGAAAGACTGACTCACTTTTATATCATTTTAATACATTCTCTAGTAAAGAGAAGTCTCAGGGTTGACTAGAATAAATAGTAATAAAAAAATAGGGGCTGGAGGGGAAAAATAGAGGGAGGGAATTTGCCTTATACATGACTGACCCAGGTTCAATCTCTGGCATCCCGTATGGTCCCCAGAGCACCGCTAGGTGTAATTCCTGGAGTGAAGAGCCAAGAATAACCCCTGAGCATTCCAGGGTGTGACCCAAAAAGCCCCCAAAAAGTGCTGAGATTTTCCAGGCAGCAATTTCAAAAGGTTTTCTAGCTGTCTGTTAAATCTGTCCAGTTAAAATCTGTTAAAAAAAAAGTTCCTTCCTCCCTCCCCTCCCTCCTCCTCCCTTCCTTCCTTCCCTCCCTCCCTCCGTTTTTTTTTTCATTTTTTTGTGCCATGCCTAGTACTGCTTAAACACTACTGGGTCACCTTCTGTGATCAAGGGATCACGCAGTGCCAAGCACGAGGCGTCCTCATGCATAGCTTGCAATCAACCCTTTCAGCTCACTTTTCTGTCTCCGCACAGGGATTTCAGTAGAATGTTCTCACTTAGTTGAATAGTTGAGCTGCTCCTTTGCAGGTCGAAAGCCTGACTTTCAGGGTTTTGTTGTGTAGTATCTCAGGTGCAGCAACAAGCTCTCCAGTGAGCAGGCAGCTGCTGACTGCCTCCAGCTGCAACCCCCCTTCAGCATCAAGCTGAAGCCCTTTTCATCTTGAGCGTCCTCTAGAACAAGGACCCTGGAGGTACGAGGCCTGGCAGTTTATACCCAACAGGGACTGCTTCTAATAAGCAAATTTTACCCCCAAGCCCTGGCTGTCTGCGCCTTGTCAGATCTATATCTGAGGAGCTCCTTCAGTTCAGCTCTTCCCCCACCCAATTTCTTATTAATGCTAATACAGCTGGGGATAGAGTAATTCTGACTTCATCTCTTTCTGCTTCCTGAGGGATGAAATGAACACTTGGGTCTTATCCCAAACTACACTCCCAGCAAACTCAAGTCAGACACAACTTGTCCAAAACTACACTCAGGCAAAACAGGTGCACAAATTCTGACTAAGACTATAATTTCTGGCCTCCCGTCCTTCCTACAGGTGTGTGTGTGTGATCCTTTTGTCTCCACAAACTAACCAGCCCCAGGGAATAGGTCAGAACCAGCCACCCACATCCCCAAACTCAAAACTGTGCGGACGCTGGCATATCCGCCCAATCTATTTGCTATCTATCTTACATGAGGTACCAGTGAGCTTTTGTCCCTACACTCCTTGCCACCCAACCAAACTCTGCAAACAACCCAGACACCTACTAACTGTACTATCTAGCCACCCAAGAACACACATTTGCATCTACAATAGTCGTAATGGTAAAACAACGCAAAGTTTCATCAAGGTCAGTGGAGTGAAGTCACTA
This sequence comes from Cryptotis parvus, assembly GCA_021461705.1. Classification (NCBI taxonomy): domain Eukaryota; kingdom Metazoa; phylum Chordata; class Mammalia; order Eulipotyphla; family Soricidae; genus Cryptotis; species Cryptotis parvus. The sequence goes on along the minus strand of JAJIBD010004731.1, from coordinate 39,987 downwards.
ACCAGATGAGCCAAGCAATAACGGTGAGTTGTATAACCTCTCTGATAAGGATTTTCAGAAAGAATTGTGAAGGATGCATAAAAGCTCAAAGAAGCAATGGAATGCAAATTCAATAAAATACAAGAGGACATGAGAGAAGAAATGAGGAAAATGCAGAGCAAAATACAAACAGAAATGACAGATATTAAAAATGTGGTAAATGAAATGAAAAACACACTAGAAAGCCTCCATAGCAGAGTAACCACTGCAGAAGAAATAATGATCTCCAAGATGAATTCCAAAGATTCTCTACACAACAGTAGAAGATGGAAAAAAAGACTCACAATTAACGAACAGACTACAAGAGATAATCGGGATGAAGCAAAAAAGTAATAACATACAGATCACTGGGGTCCCAGAAAGGCAAAAAGAAAACCCTGATGAAGAAGAAACTGTCAAAACCATCATTGCTGAGAAGTTTCCGGAACTAAAGAAAGCTTTACTCCAAATTCAGGAGACCTGTAGGGTACCAGTTAAAAAGAAATCCCAATAAGAATACGCCAAGACAAATCCTAATTAGAATGACAAAAACTATAGATAGAGATAGAAAACTGAAAGCAGCAAGATCAAAGAAGGAAATCACATACAAAGGAACATCCCTAAGATTTACAGCAGACTTCTCTGACTAAATACTCTGACCCAAAAACAACGGTGGGATATTATGAAAAGGCTCAACGAACTGCAGGGTTCACCAAGTGTCAAGAGAGAAGTTCTCTCCTACCTCCTAGGATGCCGGAGAAATGAATGAAAACTCAAGAGTCCGGATGCAGTTCCAAACAGGAAATCCAAAGATTTCTGGAAACAAATGAAAATGAAGATACCAATTATAAGAACTTGTGGGACACGGCAAAAAGCCAAGTTAAGTGGGAAGCTTATAGCTCTGCAAGCATTCATCAGGAAACAAGAAAGGGCCCACATAAATAACCTGACTACACAGCTGAAGACATTAGAAAAAGACCAACAAAAGGAGCCCAACCCAGGCAGAAAAAAAGGAAATAATAAAACTTAGAGAGGAAAACAATGAGTTGGAAACCAAAAAAAAAAAAACACAATCCAAAAGATTAATGAAACCAAGAGCTGGTTTTTTGAAAAAAAATAAACAAGATTGACAAACCATTGGCAAGACTTGTAAGTACAGGGAAAGAGAAAACCCAAATAAACAGAATCAGAAATTAAAAAGGGTGACATCGCAACAGAAACCACAGAAATCCAAAAGATCATCAGAGATTACTTTAAGAGCCTGTATGCCGTGAAACATGAGAATGTAGAAGAAATGGATCAATTCCTGAAGTCCTATAACCTCCCACGGCTGAAACAAGAAGAACTCCAATACCTGAATAAACCTATCACCATCAAGGAAATAGAAACAGTAATTAACAGTCTTCCCAAACACAAAAGCCCAGGTCCAGACGGATTCCCTAGTGAACTCTACCAAACCTTTAAGGAGGACATACTGCCACTCCTTTTCAAACTCTTCCAGGAAATAGAAGAAACAGAAACACTCCCAAACAGCTTCTACGAGGCACATATCACCCGGATACCCAAAGCAGGGAGAGACAACACAAAGAAAGAAAACTACAGACCAATATCCCTGATGAACACGGATGCTAAGATCTTCAACAAAATACTAGCAAACAGAATCCAAAGACTTATCAAGAAGATTATACATCATTACCAAGTAGGATTCATCCCAGGAATGCAAGGATGGTTCAACATTCGCAAGTCAATCAACATAATACATCATATCAATAAAAGAAAAAATAAAAACCATATGATCCTATCACTAGACGCAGAAAAAGCATTTGACAAGATCCAGCACCCGTTCATGATTAAAACGGCTCCAGAAAATGGGAATTGAAGGGACTTTCTTCAAGATAGTTACAGCCATCTACCAAAAAGCCCACAGCAAGCTTCATTCTAAATGGGGAAAAGTTGAAAGCCTTCCCCCTGAGATTAGGGACAAGACAAGGTTGCTCCCTCTCACCTCTTTTATTCAATATAGTACTGGAAGTACTTGCCATAGCAATCAGAGAAGAAAAGGACATCAAGGGCATCCAGATAGGCAAGGAAGAAGTCAAGCTATCATTATTTGCAGATGACATGATATTATACCTAGAGAACCCTAAACTCTCTACCAAAAAACTCCTAGAAACAATAGACGCATATAGTAGAGTGGCAGGATACAAAATCAACACCCAAAACTAAGTGGCTTTCCTATATACAAATAACGAAAGAGAAGAAAGGGATATTAAGGAAACTATTCCATTCACAATTGTGTCACAGAAAATCAAATACCTAGGAATCAACTTACCCAAGTATGTAAAGGACCTGTACAAATAAAACTACAAGACACTGCTCCAAGAGATAAAAGAGGACACAAGGAAATGGAAACACATTCCCTGTTCATGGATGGGGAGAATCAACATTGTCAAAATGGTAATACTCCCTAGAGCTCTGTACAGATTCAATGCAGTTCCTATATGGATACCCATGACATTCTTCAAAGAAATTGACCAAACACTCCTGAAATTTGTATGGAACAATAAACCCCCAAGGATAGCTAAAACAATCCTCAGGAAAAAGAAGATGGGAGGCATCACCTTTCCCAACTTCAAACTGTACTACAAGGCAGTAGTAATTAAAACAGCATGGTATTGGAATAAAAACAGACCTGTGGACCTATGGAATAGAATTGAGTATCCTGACACCCAACCTCAAACACATGATCATTTAATCTTTGATAAAGGTGCAATGAGTCTAAAATGGAGTAAGGAAAGCCTCTTCAACAAGTGGTGCTGGAAAAACTGGGCAGCAACATGTAAAAAAATGAATTTGGACCTGTGTCTAACACCATGCACAAAAATCAGATCAAAATGGATTAAAGATCTTAATATCAGACTTGAATCCATAAAGTACACTGAAGAAAATATAGGAAAAACCCTCCACGACATTGAAGCTAAAGGCATCTTCAAAGATGAAACATCACTAACAAAGCAACGAGAAGAAAAGATAAACATATGGGACTACATGAAACTAAAAAGCTTCTGCACCTCAAAAGAAACAGTGACTAAGATACAAAAGCAGTCCACAGAATGGGAAAGAATATTCACCCAATACCCATCTGATAAGGGGTTAATATCCAGGATATATCAGGCACTGGTAGAACTTTACAAGAAGAAAACAAACAACCCCATCAAAAAATGGGGAGAAGAAATGAACAGAAACTTCAGCAAGGAAGAAATTCGAATGGCAAAAAAACATATGAAAAAATGCTCATCATCACTAATCATCAGAGAGATGCAAATAAAAACAAAAATGAGATACCGCTTTACACCACAGAGACTGGCACATATTCAAAAGAGCAAGAACAACAAGTGCTGGCATGGATGTGGGGAAAAGGGGACACTCATCCATTGTTGGTGGGAATGCCAGCTGGTACAGCCTTTCTGGAAAACAATATGGACATTCCTCCAAAGACTAGAAATTGAACTCCCATTTGACCCAGCCATACCACTCCTGGGAATCTACTCTGGGAAACCAAAAATACGCAGCGGAAACACCATCCCTACTTTTATGTTCATAGCAGCATTATTCACAATAGCCAGAATCTGGAAGCAACCAGAGTGCCCGAAAATCGATGACTGGATAAAGAAGCTTTGGTACATCTACAGAATGGAATACTATGCAGCTGTTAGGAAAAATGAAGTTATAAAATTTGCCTATAAATGGATGGACATGGAGAAGATTATGTTGAGCGAAATTAGCCAGAAGGAGAGAGACAGATACAGAATGACTGCATTTATTTGCATGGCATAAATATATATGTACATATTATGATACCAATATCCAAGGTCAAGTGAAACATATATCAGGAGGTCTTGTCAAAGGTGGAAATTATCACAAACGTGTGGGAGTCAGAGTTTAGGTAAGACAGAAAATGGAACAGTGTGCTAATAATAGTCGAGGGTACTGATGCCAACCTAGAACTGAGCATTAAATAGAGGCAAAAGGATACACATGACAACCTTTTAATGTATGTTCTGTAATCCATAGTCTGGAAGGGAAGGAAAAGAGAAAGAGAGAGAAAGGGAAAGAAATAAAGAACCTGCCATGGAGCAGGGCTGGGGAAGGGGGTTGGGAACCGGGGATATTGGTGGTGGGAGATGGGCACTGGTGGAGGGACGGGTGCTGAAACACTGTATGACCAAAACCCAAACATGAACTTTTTAATTGTATATCTTTTTATTTGTATATCTCACGGTGGTATAATAAAATACTTTAAAAAAAGGCTTTTAATAGTACAAAAGCTCTAGCTCTGGTCCCAACTTAGACCATACAAAAGAGCCTAAGTCTCCCACCAAAGAGAGAGGATCTCACCCAAAAGGAGTCCCACCCAAAAGAAGGAGCAAAAAGCCTCAAGTCAGTCCCCTTATGTACACCAAAGTAATCCATGACAGGGAGGGTCGTGTCAACAAAAAATCCTAAACAGAGTGTAGAAGGGCAGTGCCACACCCCTATTACAGGTATAAACAAAGGTTATACCAAGGACTAATCTCTTCTTCTGAGATTATCTTTTATGTAAAACACTGGAGAGAGAGAGGGGAGAGAGAGAGAGAGAGAGAGAGAGAGAGAGAGCTGGTATAAAGTAATACATCTTCATTTCATGAGCTTCATGTAATCTAGATGGTACATACAATGTCCTTCTTATTTATTATCTGCACCAGGGTGATTCTGAGTATCTTTTTCTCAATATACTGAAAGAGTCACACTCACCTGCGTGAGAGCAAACTAGTATGATCCTTCCTATAATCTTCCTATAGTCTCAACGTAGCCAGGTTGGTAGTCTCCTGGTAAATTCTAACTGTCCCACGCTGGGTGGGTATAGAGAGGAGCTGTGCCCAATCTAGAAAACATCGAAGTCTTAGTAGATGTATAAGTCAGAATTATTCAGAGTCAAGGTGACTTCTGTAACTGCCACACCCTCTAGCAGTGTTTACATAGAAGAGAGATCTCAATAGAATGAACCTTGGCTCAAGTAGATTAAGCTGTGAGTGGGCAAAACAGCAAAGTTCCCAAACAGCTAAACCTGTTATACAATAATTCTCCCTTTTTTGTTTTACAAAAATATAAAAATACAAGTATTCTAAATAATACATACAAAGGAGTGATACAGAAAAGAAACAATTCCAATTACAAGGTAATATATGTTGTCCCAATGTCCGAATTCATTTTGAACCCAGAGTAAAGTTCATAGTAAAATGTCTCTGGTCATAACTGACTACAACCTGTATTGTGAGAGTCAATTTCCATGGAAGTCACATCTCTGGAACAAGGTCCGAAGAACTGATTCTGGAACAGCAACATTGGTGAAAACAGGAATGAGTCTTAGGAGAGCAATCATTAGGAACTCAATGAATAATCAGGAACACTGGATCAAGTTTCAGGAGCACTGGAACAAACTTCTCAAGCACTGGAATAGGTGTCTGGAACAGTGGTACAGGCATTTCGCAAGGCATCTTCAGCAAGGGAACACAGGCACCAGTAACCATATCTGTAACTTAATTTTAGGTGAGAAAAAAACAGTTTTCGAGATTAATCTTTCACAAGGTGTTGTGAAACGAGATTAACCTTTCACTAGAGTGTTGGAGTTTCTTCATGCTCTTGGATTCCTGCCAAAACCCTTCACTTGATCAAGTGATCAAGTGAAGGGTTTTGGCAGAAAATTCCTCACTTGATCAAGTGATCAAGTGAAGGGTTTTGGCAGAAATCCAAGAACATGAAGAAACTCCAACACTTGTGAAAGGAAACACTTCTGTTATTGGTGTTTCCTGTGATCAAGTGAAGGTTTCCTTGTGAAAGGAAACATTAGGAAAAACTTTTTTTGCAAATTGTTAAATTTTTTGTAGTGAACTCTGTTTTCAGAGTCTCAGAGTATTGAGCACTGTAGCACATGTTTACTGAGTTCCAATACCTTATTTTGTGAACAGAATCATTAGAAAAACATTTTTTTCATTGATTTAGCAAACTTTTTTGTAATGAGCACTGTGATCAGAGTCCAAAGGCTCAAACATCATGGAAGTAATCTGCAGCAGCCAAGTTCTTTTTTTGTAAATCTCTGAACAAAAGCATTAAAACTTTTATTAGTTTTTAGCAGATTTTGATATTGATCACTATATTTGAAGTTCACACTTTTTATCCTTTTTTTAATTTTTATTTTTTACCTGTAAGCAAAACATTAGAAAACTCATTAATTTCTAAAATCTTGACAATGAACATCATACATGGGAATCTATTTCATTTTTCTTTGAAACATTAGAAAACTTCATTAGTCATTTCTGTACATAAAAACCTTAGAAAATTCTTACACAATACCTTCTCCTTGAAGGTTATTCACATGCTTTTACCTTTAAACTCACTCCAAGGCAGCAAGGAAACATTAAGACACTTACACACCAAACACTTAGAAAAAAAAAAAATTTTTTTTTGCTTTTTTTTGGGTCACACCTGGCAATGCTCAGGGGTTTCTCCTGGCTCTGCACTCAGGAATTACTCCTGGTGGTGCTCGGGGGACCATATGGGCTGCCAGGGATCAAACCCGGGCTGGCATGTTCGAACGCGTGCAAGGCAAACACCCTACCAGCTGGACTATCGCCTCCGGCCCCTATATATGTATTTTTTTCTGGTACCTTCTTTTGGAAGGTTATTTAGGTGCTTTTACCTTTAAACTCACTCCAAGGCAGGTTTTTTTTAAGAAAGAAAAGGGTTATCTCCAGCTAAAGTATCAACAGGCTGCAATGCAAGGTTATTTTTATTAAAGATGAACCAAGATCAACAGGCTGCAAAGCAAAATTATTGTTATTAAAGACGGACTATGGGGAGCCAGAGCGATAGCCCAGCGGGTAGGGCGCTTGCCTTGCACGCGGCGGCCTGTGCCAGCCCGGGTTCGATCCCCGGCATCCCATATGGTCCCCCGAGCACCGCCAGGAGTAATTCCTGAGTGCAGAGCCAGGAGAAACCCCTGAGCATGGCCGGGTGTGACCCAAAAAAGCAAAAAAAAATAAAAAAAAAAAAAAACTTAAATCTGTTAGTCAAAGACAGACTATGTTCAACAGACTGCAAAGCAAGATTATCATTATTAAAAAGACGAACCAATCTGGGAGGTTTGAACATCAGTTTGCAATTTAAAATTAAGACTTTATATTGAAAGAAATTAGGTGTTTTTAAACATGTATTGAAAGAAATTAGGTGTTTTTAGACCTGCTACCCATTTATAATTAATTTTCACTTAGGTAAATTGACAGGTTTTTGAGTCTGCATCAGTGTTTTCCAGCTGCTCTCCCTTGAGACAAATTTAAAGTGGATAATATTAAAGATACCTGTTTTTGGTTGCTTCAATAACCGAATTTTGAAAGGTTTTTTTGAGCACATTTAAAAAATTCATCATTAGCCATAACATTTGCCATAAATCATTCACCAAAATTATCCATTTGCCATAAATATCCAATCGCATAACTTAATTGTCTAAAACCTCCAGCCATGTGGGAAGTTGGGAAAACTGGGCAGCGACATGTAAAAAAAAATGAATTTGGACCTCTGTCTAACACTATGCACAAAAATCAGATCAAAAGGGGATTAAAGATCTCAATATCAGACCTGAATCCATTAAGTACATTGAACAAAATATAGGAAAAACCCCTCCACAACATTGAAGCTAAAGGCATCTTCAAAGGTGAAACACCACTAACAACTAGAAGCAAAGATAAACTTATGGGACTACAATAAAACTAAAAAGCTTCTGCACCTCCAACGAAACAGTGACCAAGATACAAAGGCAGTCCACAGAATGGGAGACAATATTCACCCAATACCCAACTGACAAGGGGTTAATATCCAGGATATAATAGGCACTGGTAGAACTTTACAAAAAGTAAACAGCCAACCCCATCAAAAATGGGGAGAAGTTACGACAAGGAAGAAATTCAAATGGCAAAAAAACATGAAAAACTGCTCATCATCATTAATCATCAGAGAGATGCAAATCAAAACAACAATGAGATACCACTTTACACCACAGAGACTGGCATATATTCAAAAGAGCAAGAACAACAAGTGCTGGTGTGGATGTGGGGAAAAGGGGGACACTCATCCATTGTTGGTGGAAGTGTCGTCTGGTACAGATTTTCTGGAAAACAATATGAACATTCCTCCAAAGACTAGAAATTGATCTCCCATTTGACCCAGCCATACTACCCCTGGGGATATACCCTTGGAAGCCAAAAACACACAGCAGAAACTCCATCCTTACTTTAATTTTCATAGCAGAACTGTGAATTCTGTGAATTCTGAGTACTATTATTCAGAATTTATATATTCAGATTATATAGCCAGAATATTGTGAATACTGGCTATCGCAATAGCCAGAATCTGGAAACAACCAGTGTGCCCTGGAACTGATGACTAGATAAGAAACTTTGGCACATCTCCACAATGGAATTCCATGCAGCTACTAGGAAAAGTGAAGCTATGAAATTTGCCTATAAATGGATGGACATGAAGAGGATAATGCTGAGAGAAATTAGCCAGAAGAAAAAACATGTAGAATGACTTCATTTATTTTCATGGCATAAATATATATATATACATATATATACATATATACATATATATATATATATATATGTATATATATCACTTGATCACTTGAATCCCGTTATTCATCTATTTGCTCGAGCGGGCGCCAGTAACATTTCCATTGGACCCTATCACGTGCCAATGTAGCCCAATGGCATCTGGTTGATTCAGGAATATGAAGAGCCTCAAACCGTTCCTTCAGGGTCTTGACAAGGAAGTCTGACCATCTTGTAGGTGGGCGGCCACGTGATCTTTTGACAACCCGTGGGATCCAGTCGGTAACGGCTCTAGTCCAGCGGTTGTCTCCAAATCGCATTACATGTCCAGCCCATCTGATTTTCGATGCCTTGGCAAACGAGACAGCGTCCCTGATTCTGGAATAGCGACGGAGGTCAGAACTCCGGATTCCTTCTCTCACTTGAGTGAGACGTGATATTCCAAGCATAGCTCTTTGGATGCCTCTCTGGGAGACCCGAATAGCATTCTCATCCTGCTTTCGTAGGGCCCAGGTCTCTGAGGCGTATGTTAATGCAGGGAGAACGGTGGAGTCAAAGAGATGTGCCCGGAGCCGGAGATTCTTTGTCCTTTTAGCTATTTCTTCGATGCCTTTGAAGGCATTCCATGCTGCTCTCTTCCTCCTGCACAGCTCAGGTTTTAGGTCGTTCATCATGTTGACTTCTTGACCTAGGTACACATAACTGCTGCATTCAGAGATGTTTGTTCCATTGAGAGTGAATGGGGCCTCTGGAACTAGTTCATTTCTCATGAACATAGTTTTCTTCAGATTCAGCTGTGGACCTACCTTTCCACATTCTCGGTGGAAGTCAGCCAGCATTTGTGCCACTTGGCTAATGTTTGGTGTTATTAGAACGATGTCATCAGCGAAGCGGAGGTGGTGTAGTTGCCGACCATCTATCTTCACTCCCATTCCTTCCCATTCTAATTGTCTCATGATGTTCTCGAGGGTGGCACTGAAGAGTTTTGGTGAGATGGTATCACCCTGTCGAACCCCTCTTTTGACATCAATGATCACTTCTTTGTAGAATGGTGAGATCCTGGTGGTGAATCCATAATACATCTCACGAAGGATCTTGATGTATTGGGTTTGAACACCCTGTTTGGCTAGGGCTTCGATGACTGCTTCAGTCTCCACAGAATCAAAGGCTTTCTGTAAATCAATGAACGTGAGACAGAGTGGCATCTTGTACTCCCTACAAACCTCAATGAGCTTGGTTACTGTGTGGATATGGTCGATTGTGCTGAATCCTTTCCGGAAACCCGCTTGCTCGCATGGTTGTCCTTCATCTAGTGTTCTGCTAATCCTGTTCAGGATGACTCGTGTAAACAGCTTGTAGATGACAGACAACAGGCAGATGGGGCGATAGTTGCCGATGTCGTGAATGTCTCCCTTCTTGAACAGTAGAACTGTCCTGCTGGTTTTCCATTGGGAGGGCACCTTACATTCGGACAGGTAGGTTGTGAAGAGCCGAGCTAGTGTATTGATGAGTACTGACGGCAGATTCTTCAGATGCTCGGGTCTGACTTTGTCTGGGCCTGGTGCTGTTCCCTTCTTTACCGATGAGATGGCATGTCGGATTTCAGAAGGAAGAACGTTGGGAATGACATATCCATCCTGTGGAATTTGGTATGTGGGCAGGTGGATGTGGCTATCAAAGAGATTTGAGTAGAAGTCCTGGATAATCTTCTCCATTGCCTTTCTGGAAGATGTGATAGATCCATCAGGCGCCGGAGGGCAGTCATCTTGGTCTTATAGTTGGCGAAGGACATGTGGGCAGTGCGAATACTTTTTCTGGCTTCTGCTGCATCTTCCAGTATTTCTGCTCTTCTGTCTTTGAGGTCTGCTTTTATCGCTTCTCTGCACTGTTTAGCAAGCTTGGACGTTAGCATTTGGTCTCCTGAGGCTCGCGCCTTGCCACGTTGGCGAATGAGCTCAAGAGTTTCTGAAGACAAGCGTCCTTTTGTGTCTTTCTCTCTCTCGGCATTCTTCGCACAATCATGGAGGTGCTGAACCATTCGGTTGTATTCTTCATCGATGTCATCAATGATGGTATCTTCCCATGTTGCCGCAATGGTGCCAAAGAGTTCCCAGTTGGTGGTCGTTCTGGGAGTTCTCTTCTTATACTTTGCAGCTTTTTCTCCCCATTGCGGGAAGTAGAATTTTGCACGAAGGAGACGGTGGTCCGATCCTGTCTGGAATTTGGGGACAACAGCAACATCAGTCAGACAAAACCATTGATTGAAGATGATGTGGTCAATTTCATTGTGGAACTGTCCGCCAGGAGATTCCCATGTCCAACGTTTCGCTTCAGCCTTCTGAAACTGTGAGTTCCCATGAATAGTCTTGGTGGACATGATGAACTCAGATAGTCTCTCACCCTGTTCGTTCCATTCTAGGCCATGGGTCCCTATGTGGAGTTCTTCAGCCGATCCTCTCGGTCCTATCTTGGCATTAAAATCACTGGCTATGATCTTGTAGAAGGTGTGATCTTTTTTTATAGAACTCCTCCAATTCCATGTAGAATTTCTCAATTTTATCTTCTTTGTATGTGGATGTTGGTGCATAGACAATGAAGATAGAAATTGCTGGCAGTGGGCCACATCTCCTCAAGTGTAATCATCCTATTCGGTTTGTTAGGCATTCAAATGAATCAATGTTGACAGCCATGTTCATGTTGACAAGGACACCAACGCCACCGACGCCTCTTTCATCACATGTTCCAAGGAACAATTCTTCTCCGGTGTCAAATACAGCATGATGCGACTGACTCCTCCTCGTCGTCTCAGTCAGACCAATGATGTCGTACTTGATCTTTCTTGCTTGCAGCATCAGATCCTCAATATATGCTTCCGATGCCAGTGTACGTGCATTGAAAGTACAGACAGTCATTTTAGTCCTTCTTCGTTTTGGCAGCCTAGGACAGCCGTGAAATTTTATCAGGCACTGCTTGTTTGCCTTTCTTACTGTTGCCGTATTAAGGGCTCTTTCAGGGTCAGGAAAATAAACATTTTTGTTACTGGATTTGGCATATCGAACACGCATCGGACAGCTTGCCAGGCTCTGCCATGTGGGCACTATATTCTCATTACTTTGTGGGGGCCTCTCAGAGGGGTGGGTAGAATATTTGTGGTAATTTGGAGGTAAATTAGCGGAAGAGCGTCGCGCAACGGGAAAGCTGGTTTCTGCTCTGCCGGGTGTACCTGTGTCTTAGGCTCAAGCATTCCTGGGCTTGAAATACTCTCCTCTGAAGGGCGGGTCTCTGCAGGGCGGGTCCTTGTAGGCTGGGTTTCTGACAAGCTGGGCTGGAGACTGGATTAATCTGTGGGCTGGAGACTGGATTAATATGCTAGGGGGAGATCTTACCAGCTGCAGAGTGTGGATGGTGACACGGATCGCTGCCAGCAAGGTGTGGGGGTTTCTCTGGGCTCCTCTGAGGCTCCATCGGGATGGTGGACTCGGGTCGGAAGTTGCCTCGTGGTCCATGGAATGCAGGGGGTTCAACGGGGAAAGCTGGTTTCTGCTCTGCCGGGTGTACCTGTCCTACCAGGTACACCCGGCAGAGCAGTACATGCTCACGGACAATTTTAATCCTGTGTCCGAGGAACGCAGCAAAGTGCAAGATTGCTTCTACCTCTTCGAGATGGACAGCAGCCTGGCTTGCTCCCCAGAGGCCTCTCACCTCAGCGTGGGCGCCATCCTGCTCATCACGTTTGCATCGCTGGTTGCTGTCTACATCATTGGAGGGTTCTTGTACCAGCGACTGGTGGTGGGAGCCAAGGGCATGGAGCAGTTTCCCCACTTAGCCTTCTACCACCACAATCCAATATAATGAAAGAACTCTAGCTCTGGTCAAAACTTAGACCATACAAGCGACCTCAAGTCTCCCACCAAAGAGAGAGGATCTCACCCGAGAGGAGTCCTACCCAAAGAAAGGGAAGAAAAAGGGAAAAGGGATATATATATGCTGGACCTATTGGCAGAAGATTCCGGGAAAATGGATTGGAAAAATATACTTATGGTAAGAGCTACTTGGAGTGGAATGTACATAGTTCTCTGAGCATTTAGCAGTGTCTATCTATTTTTTGGTATCACTTTATAAATAGAATCCACACATTTTTGTAATACAGGAGAAAAAATTCTTTTTTAGATTTACATTGATCTCTACATTTTTCATAATACTTAAGACTGCAGTATTTTTATAAGTGATGCTAATTTTACTGAGGTTCATTAGCAATGTAAGTCTCAGTCCTTCCTTAGTACATGAAAGGAGTCAGGGGAAACTCTAAGTTTCTGACAAATCCCCAAATGCTAATTGCTAGTATTAGCCACACACAGTGAGGTTAATGATGTTCTTTATTCCCAGTGTCTTTTTTATGATTTAATTTTTGTACTTACTTTGCACTATGCAAAGCTAGCTGTATTCTTTGTGTTAAAACTCATGTGGCGATCTTCATTCTCCCAAACAAGAAAGATCTCTTTCTTCTGCAGTCTTCAATGGGTCCCCCAGAGCCAAGTTCTATATTTTCCAGCTTGAATCTGTTGAATTTTTTTCTATAGATACCCCATTATTCTCAATGGGACAGTTAAATGTTAGGCAGTTATTCTTATTCTTACTCTTACCCTGCGAGTCTGACTCCGCAGACATGGGGCAGAGCTGCTACTGGCTCTCCCTGTGACCAGCCGCTCACGAGGCGCCCGGGAGGGATGGTGGGTTCTAGCCCTGGCCCACCATCCCAGCAGAGCCTCGCAACAAGCCAGACAACCCCCCACTCCATGAGGGCCTCCATTTTCCACATCCGGACTTCTCAGTGATACATTGATATATATATATATATATATATATATATATATATATATATATATGATATATATATATACATATATATGATATATATATATCATATATATATCACTGTATATATATATCACTGTATCACTGTCTTCCCGTTCATCATAGATATATTTATATATATGTATATATGTACATATTATGATACCAATATCCAAGGTCAGGCGAAACATGGATAAGGAGGTCTTGTCAAAGGTGGAAATTATCACAAATGTGTGGGAGTCAGAGGTTAGGTAAGACAGAGAATAGAACAGTGTGCTAATAATTGTCGAAAATGCTAATACCAAACTAGGTCTGAGCATTAAATACAGGCAAAAAGATGCATATGACATCCTCTAAATGTATGTATTGTAATCCACTATGTCTAAGGGAAGGAAGAGAGAGAAAGAGAGAGAGAATAGAAAGAGATAAAGAACCAGCCATAGACACAGATAGGGAGGGGGAGGGAATCAGGGACACTGGTGGTGGGAAATGGGCACTGGTGGAGGGATGGGGCTGGAACACTGTATGACCAAAACCCAAATATGAACATCTTATGAACATCTTTGTAATTGTATATCTCACGGTGTATAATAAAATATTTAAAAAGACTATAATTTCTGAAGCCCACTAAGATGTAAAACTGGCTGGAAATATTTCAATGAGACTCAAAATATTTAAATAATTTCAGATAAAGGTTTAACTCGAAGATATACAAAGTATTCACAAAGGCCAACTGTTGCAGGACTCCTCTAAGAGCCTCTGCATCTGCTCTGAATTGCCGCCCAGAAATCACTTCGTAGATAAGGGGGTAGTCTAAATGTGGCAGTTTATCTGACCATGTATTCTGTTACATGTATCTGACCATGTATTCTGTTTATCTGACCATGTATTCTGTATTCTAGTATAAATATTCTCTCATGCTACCACAATTAGCGTGGGACTGGCTAGATCTTACCAACATATTTGCCTGGCCACGTTGGATCCCTAGATAATTAGACCAGAGAGAAATGCTGTTTGCCTCCAAGCAAGCAAGCATGGCTCCCTGATAATTCAAAGGCAACTAAAATACAAAACTACCGTGAAGTAGGCGAGACTTGTGAAGGCTTGGAGAAATATTTAACTGGTACTAGTATTAGACTTTGGTACAGAGACAAGCCACCTCGGAAACCCCCTTCTCTACCCTATGAAGGCTCTTCCGGGCAGATCTTGGCTCAAGACATTAGCATATAAAAGGGCCTAGGTGAGGTGCTGGGAGAAATTACCTGAGGGCATTTGACCCTCCCTGCTTTCCATAATAGTGGGAGGGGAGGTCTGAGTTGCAGGGGGTATAAAACTAGCCTGCTTCCTCTCTCGTGCTCTCTTTTTAGGCTCTCTCTTTGTGAGCTCACACCCTTCTTGGGAGTCTTGTCTTTATCTTCTCTTTATAGGGCTTTTACACGTGGTGGCCGCCATTTTGGCCTACACGTGGCTGGGGTTCTAGCCAGGAATCTCATGCACAGGGTTTTTCCTATTGTGGATTTGTATGCCTGAACCTGTGATAAGTAAAGCCTTTTAAAACTGCATGGGATTCCTGAGTCTTTATCCATTCCCTGCCGGCTTTGGAGGTAGAAGGGAACTCGCTTCCCGCACTGTTGGGGACCCCGGCAGCGTTCCCAACAGCCAACAACAATAACAAAATTCCCAAATCTTGCAAAAATAGGGGAAAAGAACAGATACCTGGTCAAAAGGCACACAGAGAAGTGCCCTGCATCACTGCCCAGGAACACTCAAACCAAAACAACAATGAGTGTCATCTCACACCAGGCAGAGTGGCGCATTTCAACAGAGTTGGGTCAATCTGTGTTGGTGGGGATGTGGTTTAAAAAGCAAGTCATCCACTGCTGATGGTAATGCTGTCTGGTTCAACCCCTTTGGACAACCATATGGAGAGTTCTCAGAAAATAGAAGAGATGTCATATGGCCCAGCAATTCCACTTCTTGATCTCTACCTCAGGACACAAAAACATTTTTTTTTCGAAACGGCACAGGGACACTGTATTCATTGCAGCCCTTGGCACAGTAGCTGGGATATGGAGTCAATGTATGTGTCCAGAGACTTGAGTGGATAATGAGAATGAATGTGTGGTGTACATACATGCAATAGAATACTGTGCAGCTGCAAGGAACGATGATGTCATACAATTGGCTGGAACAGGAGAGGTGAAGTGATTATATTAAGTGAAGTAAGTCAGGAGAAAAAAGACAAATACTAGATAGTCTTATTTGTGGTATATGAAAAAACAAGGTGAGGGAATGAATGTAAGGTAACAAAGAGGAGATACCTCCATTTCCCTGCACCCAAGAGGATAGAAGTGTGTGGGAGGCGGGGGATAAATATAGAGAATATGTGGGCTCAGTTGGTCAGAGGTGTTATATAGGTACATACCTGAACTACAGCACCAACAATACTGCAGACTGAGACCCAAACAAACTACAGCCACAAAACAGCAGCATCGCTGGTGGATGGAGGAGGCCATTGATGCTGGGATTGATGTTGGGACATTGTACGACTAAAACTTAGCTCTGAGGAGCTGAGAATCACAGTGCTTAATAAACAATTCATTAAAAAATAAAGGAAACTTAAAAAATTTTATTTTTTGGAGGCCGGGCGATAGCCCAGCGGGTAGGGCGTTTGCCTTATACGCGCCAGCCTGTGCGGCCCGGATTCAATCCTCGGCATCCCATATGGTCCCCCGAGCACCACCAGGAGTAATTCCTGAGTGCAGAGCCAGGAGAAACCCCTGAGTATTGCTGGGTGTGACCCAAAAAAAGCAAAAAAAAAAAAAAATTTTATTTTGGGTCACACAACCAGCTCTGCACTCAGAAATTACTCCTGACTGTGCTCAGGGAACCATAGAGGATGTCAGGGATTGACCCCAGATTGGTCAAGTACAAGGCAAATGCCCTCCCCCACTGTACTATCGTTCTGGCCCCCAAAAATGAGCAAAATGAGCTAGAGAGTAACAAAACACCGGGCAGGGTGGGAGTCATTGAGAGAACGGGATGGCCATTCAAACAGTTTTGCTGTGTGGATGAAATCATAGTACTCAGCCATTCCATTCAGTCCAGAAGACTAGCAAGCAGGTGGGTCACCAGCAGACTCTGACACAACTCTCTGCAGTGTTTCTCTCACGTGCCTCTGACAACAAGTGGTCACCAGCACATCTCATCTCCCTGGAGCAGGAGCTCCTCTATGGTAAGAACTAGGAGTCGTTTCTGGTGGGTTGGAGAGGAAGGGACCTAGCGGTGCTCAGCGCTGACCCGTGGCTTTGTCCTCAGGGAACATTCCTGATAGTGCTTGAGGAATTGTATGTGGTGACAGGGATCAAACCGAGGTCAGCTGCATGCAAGGCAGACACCTTACTCGATACGAGCTCTGTCCTAGAATGATGCTCGGGTTCCTTTTGGCATACTCAGTGCCGATAACCAGACTTGGTACCTCAATGACAGTTGAAGAAATCATTGAGTCTTAGCTTACAGGGGAGCTGAGAGAAGGGACAAAAGTGGGATCACTATCATAGTCCGTCCTTTCTAGGGGTGTCACACTGTATCCTGTACCATCATACAGCTCAGTACAGATCATAACCCAGTGAACCAGGGTGTCAGGAGACAGTGCCCCAGAAACTGCCTGGAGGCAAATTCCCCAGTTAATCACTTGGCAGCCATGGACCCTCCAGGATGTGGTCTGCTGAGAGGCTGCTCTCTGGGCGGGCAGTCCAAAAGGGCCAGAGTCTGGAAACTGTACCAAAAGCACTGACAGTACAGTGGAGGGGGGAGGAAAAGGGGGCCACTAGCCAGGAGGAGGGGTCACTAGCCAGTCAGATAGATACTGGAAATGGCTCCGGGGCAAAATAATAACACTTAAGGGGGACATGGTTCAGGCAACTTCCTCTGACCTCTCATCTGTGGCAGGTGGAGGGCAGGGGAGCAGCCGTCCTGAGAAAAAAAGGAAAGTCAGAAGGATGCAGAAGGAAAGTCATGCAAAAGGAAAGGATGCAGAAGGAAAGGCTGTGAGGGGTTCTGGGTCTTAAGGGAAGACACAGAGAGCCTGTGAAGACACACAGAGACACAGAAGAGAGCAGCAGACTTGTACAGGAGGAGCACAAAGGCCGGGCCAGCTCAGAGCAGAGACTGCAGGACAAGGGACACCCTTCACTAGAAAGGTCAGTTTGGGGACAAGTGGAGTGATCATGTACACAGGTTAAAGAGAGCTCTTGGACCACAGATGTAGTACAGGGTAGGTGTTTGTCTTGTGGATGGCTGACAACAGTTTGATCCCCAGCACTGCACAAGATCCTCTGAGCACCGCCAGGCTTGATCCCTGAGGCAGAGCCAGGTAAGGCCGGAGCCAGGTGTGGCCCAAAAACCAAACAGAGAGGCCTGCACAGTAGAGAGAGACCAGAACCATCTTCTTAAACTGCAAAGAATCTTCCATCTATCCCAACATCTGGAGGTAAGTATGTTAATTTTACATCCGACATTGAAGGACCACCATTGGAGCTCAGCCAAGTCCACGATAACCCCTTTCCCTGCCAGTCCCAGAGAGCTAATGCACAAAGCCTCAGATACAACTGAAGAAACCTACACTTTAACAGCCAATCAGATCAGAGAGTGGGTGACCAGTTAGCCAGTCCGTGTTCCTGACCTCTACATGATTTTTTAATATGATGTAGCATAATTGTAGCTATGGGTTATGACCCTTGCATGTGATTCAAATCTTACCTTAGAAAAGGGAAAATTCATGTTTTCCTGCACCAAGTTCACCTTAACAAATGACAAAGCCCTGTGACCAGCAGCACGGGTGTGTTTAGGGAAGTTTCCATTCAGCCTTAGGCTAGCCTCCTGGAAAGACACAAGGGAAGCAGAGTCTTAGGGCAGATGTTTAGGAATTATTAGAAAAATCTCAAAGCTGTAGGGAACTGTAAGAGGGAGATGATTAGCATGTACGAAAAATAGCAAAGCAGAGAAAGTAGGTAAGCAGGTCTTTAACAAATATCTCTGTAGTCTATGAAGGTCATCTCTATCACTATCACTATCTTCCCGTTCATCATCGATTTGCTCAAGCGGGCACCAGTAACATCTCCATATGTCCTGTCTCATGCTAGTAGAGCCCAAGGGCATCTGCTTGCTCCAGGAACATAAAGAGCCTCAAACCATTATATTAGGTCATGGGAATGACCTAACATAATTGTTACTGGTATTTGGCATATCAAATACGACACAGGCAGCTTGCCAGGCTTGCCGTGTGGGTGGCATACTCTTGTAGTCACCTCTAAATACAGCATTTATTGATGAACCGCGCGCAAGCGGCCGCACAAGCAAGACTGTGATAGGCTCATCTGCTGGACGGAATTCTGATGAGAGAGAGATCCGGATGTGGAAAATGGCGGCCCTCATGGCGTGGGGAGTCGTCTAGCTTGTTGTGAGGCTCTGCTGGGGTGGCGGGCCAGGGCTAGAACCCGCCATCCCTCCCAGGCGCCTCGTGAGCAGCTGGGCACAGGGAGAGCCAGTAGCAGCTCTACGCCATATCTGTTAGTCTCTGGATCAGCATACCTGGGCCGGATTGGAAAAAAAACTGCTGCAGAGTGTGTGTCGATGATCTGGGCTATGATAGGCTCGCCTGCTGGATGGAGTTCTGGGCTGGATTAAAAAAAAACTGCTATTTTTTTAATAAAAACTGCTATTTTTTAAAAGGTCAACCCTATTAACCCAAAAATGGGGTCACCTCCCAGTTCCAAGATGAAGGTCAAGTATAGCAGCTGCTTTTATTTTTATTTATTTTTGCTTTTTGGGTCACACCCAGCAATGCTCAGGGGTTATTTCTGGCTCTTTGCTCAGTAATTACTCCTGGAAGTGCTCAGGGCACCATACAGAATGCTGGGGATTGAACCTGGGTTGGCCACATGCAAGGCAAATGCCCTACCCGCTGGACTATTGCTCTGGCCCCATATTTTTTTAATGAATTTTAGTCATTAGTTTAATGACAGTGGGCTTAGCAGCACAGATACCCAGAGAATAAGCCGAAAGTAAAATGCAAAATAAAGAAAGAAACCGAATAATTTACAGGGGGTTGAGAAAGGCCCAATATACTGAAGTAAATAAATTTTCTAGGGCGAATTAAAATGTCCAGCTTTCGATGAGATCTCAACTTCTCTCCCTGAGATTGCCTTAAATTTTTGCATTGCCATATGTGGCTTCTGGGAATTGAGTGACATTCCTAAGGAAACCATAAACTGTGGTTAATTTCAGTCACAATTCTATTATATGGGAACACGCAAACAACAGAATACTGTGAGGGTTCTTGTACATATTATGAGCACAATTTTCTTTATAAAAACTTTTGTTATTTTATTTATTCAACTACTATTCAAGGAGGACCATTACCATTTAGGTATTTGTGAAGAAGCTGGGCCCCCTCGATTGGTTTATGTCTGTCGCCCCAGGACCACCTAAGAAGGCAAGGCCTTACAGGTTCTTGTCTTTTACCTCTCAAGAGAAATTTCAGGAAAAGATAAGCAGTGAAATAAAACCAGATTTTATTTGGAGGTTCTATATAAAAGAAGGGAGAGAAAGTGAGAGAGCATGCTCAAGAGAGAGAACAAGAGCTTCTCCAAGGCTGGCAAGAGCACCAGCACACACCCAGCATCAGGTCTGAAAGCACGAAAGAGCACATCTCAGGGCAGAAGCGAGAGCACAGCGGTGGGGCATTTGCCTTGCACGCGACAGACCCAGGTTGTATCTCCGGCATCCCATATGGTCCCCCGAGCACCATCAGGAGATCAGGAGTAATTCCTGAGCACAGAGCCAGGTGTAACCCCTGAGCATCACTGGTGTGACCCAAAAAGAAAAAAACACCAAGTGAACATCTCAAGATGGAGATGTGGACTACACATGTGTTCAGGCCCACATGTGCTTGGCCACATGTGTGCAAACAGCACATGGACTTGGGCAGCATATGTGCACTCTTCCTTTGTTCAAGGTGGCTTTTATGGGGTTTCTCAAGCTGCCCTCACTTGGGACTTCCACCTAGGTAAGAGTCCTTATGCTAAGTGGTTGTCAAGGGGATACTGTTTGGAGTGGTGGATGGTCTTCATTGAAATTCCTTTTCTGACCTTTGTTCCTGTTGGAGCTTCTCTTGGGGGGGGTGTCCAGCCTTCTCAGGGTCTATACTGACTCCAGGAAGATCTTATCAGGTCTAGGCCTTAATTCTTGAAGCTTCAGGACCTCTGGATTTATTACTTCTTGGAAAGTTCATTTGCCATGAGCCCTCCCTTATTTACCTGCCTGTCTCAGTGGTCTAGCATTGTGGCCAACAGTATATGGGGTCAAACACCTAGTTCCATGCAATAGAGCACATACGCTGCATATAGGAGACTCAGATTCCATCCCCAGCAGTTTAGGATTCCCCAGAGCAATCCAAGGGGAGAGTATTTCCTGAGCATGAGCAGGTGCTCCCCAAGAAAAAAAAAGGAGCATATGGGTTGGAGGAGAAGAAACTATGATTTGCCTGGACTATATGTTCATAAAGTTGCTTATTACTAATAATAGGAGGAGGAGTAGAAGAAGAAGGAAGAGAAGGAGAAGGAGGAAGAGGAGGAGGAGGAAGTAGAGGAGGAGAAGGAAGAAAAGGAGGAAGAGAAGGAGGAGGAGGAAGAGGAGAAGGAGTTTGACCCAGAAACTATGCTGGATGCTGGGATTCAACAGTAAACAAGTAAAGTGCTAGCCTGGCACACAATCATCCCTCATTAGATCCCTGCACACCAAACCCCCACAACCCCCAATACCAACAGGAGTAAACTCTGAAAACAACTAGGAGTGGTCCAAATACCAAAGAAAAGAAAATCAACAATGAGTGTTGCAGGACTCCTAAGGGCCGCTGCATCTGCTCTGGATTGCCTCCTGCAAATCACTTCGTAGATAATGGGGTAGTCTAATGTGGCAGTTTATCCGACCATGTATGCTGTACTAGCTGGTATAAATATTCTCCCATGCTACCACAATCATCGTGGGACTAGCTAGATCTTACCAGCATATTAGCCTGGCCACGTAGGACACCTAAGTAATTAGACCAGAGAGAAATGCTGTTTGCTTCCAAGCAAACAAGCATGGCTCCCTGATATACTCAAAGGCAACTAAAATATAAAACTACAATGACTAGCCACCATTTTTGCTGTCCGGACGCTGGGAAACTGCCTCACGACCAGATCAACAGAGCAAAGCCAGTTTGAGTTTGAGCAGGTCGTAAGCGGCCGCGGGTCCACTAAAAAAGTGAAACAGTAATGTCTTTTAATGCACTGCGTTCCACGAAGAGCAGGAAAGTTTTTTGGGAAGGAGATATAAAGAGGAAAGAAATGACACACAGAACCCGCCAAGTGGTTGAGGTGCGGAGGGGGAGGGAGGTGGAGACATTGGTGATGGGAGATGGTTTTGGGCGGAGGGTGCGTGATGGAACACTGTAGAACCAAAGATCTACATGAGCATCTTTCAATAAAAAAAAAAAGGTGGAATCTACCACAAACATGTGGGAATCAGTGGTTAGGTAAGACAGAGAAGGGAACAGTGTGCTAATATTTGTCAAAAGTGATAATACCAGCCTAGAACTGAGCATTGAATATAGAAAAAAGATATACATGATAATCTCTAAATGTATGTATTGCAATCCACAATGTGTAAGAGAAGAGAGAAAGAGAGAGAGAGAAGAGATAAAGAACTTGCCATAGAGGCAGGCTAGGGAGGGGGAGGGAAGTGGGGACATTGGTGGTGGGAAATGGGCACTGGTGGAGGGATGGGTGCTGGAACACTGTATGACGGAAACCCAAACATGAACATCTTTGTAATTGTATATCACATGGCGGTGTAATAAAATGTTTTAAAAAAAAATAAAAAAAAAAAAAAAAATTTAAAAAAAATAAAACTACAATGAAGTAGAGGAGACTTATGAAGGCTTGGAGAAATATTTAACTGGCATTGGTGTTGGTCTTTGGTACAGAGACATGCCATCTCAGAAACCCCCTTCTCTACACTACAAAAGGCATTCCCAGGCAGATCTTGGCTCAAAACATTAGCATACTAAAGGGCCTAGGTGAGGTGCAGGGAGGGATTACCTAAGGGCATTTGACCCTCCCTGCTTTCCATAACAGTGGGAGGAAGGTCTGAGCTGCAGGGGTATAAACTAGCCGGTTTTCACTCTGCGCGCTTCTTTGGGGGCTCTTGCTCGCTGTGAGCGTTCGCCCTGCTTGGAAGTCTGCTTCTTTTTCACAAAGCCTTTACACGTGGTGGTCGCCATCTTGGCCTACATGTGGCTGGGGTTCTAGCCTGGAATCCTAAGCACCGGGCTTTTCCTTTTGCTGATTTGTATGCCTGAACCTGTGATAAGTAAAGCCTTTTAAAACTGCATCGGATTCCTGAGTTTTCATCCATTCCTCGCCGGCTTCGGAGGTAGAAGGGAACTCGCATCCGGACTGTCGGGGACCCGGGCGGAGCGCCCCGACAAATGAGCAAGATAAAAAGAGCTCCTGCCTCCTGGAGCAGACAAGCAAAGTAAACAGACATGAAAGCAGATATGCAAAATAGTAACTGAATAATAAAAAAATAGATTTGGCAAGGGGGAGTGTTGTTTTCTTTCTTTGGTGCCAGGGACTGAGCCCAGTCTCCTATGCAATGTCATTGAGTGACACCCCTGGCCGTGTAAAACAGTTTAAGGAAACTCAGAGCAATGACACAGAACAAAATCAGGACCGGTCAGATGGTTCAGTTGGCTTGAGCACATGTGGACTGGGATTGATCCCGGTATCACATGGTTTCCCACACACCACCAGAAGCAACCTAAGCATAAGAGTAACCCCTAAGTATCACCAGGTGTGTATACCCTGACCCCACCCTACCCCCAAATATAAAAGAAAAATCTGAGAGTTCCAGAAAAAAAAATATTTTCTTTTTTTCCTTCTGGTTTGGGATCCATTTCCTGCCAGTGTTTTTCAGGGACTACTCCTAGCTCTGTATTCAGGGGTACGAATCTCCTGGGTTGATCCCAGCAGTGCTCAGGGCATCAGGTGGTGCTGAGGGACAGACCTGTGTCCCCTTCATGAAAAGCTCATGCTTAGCCCTTTGGAGGACCCCAGGCCAAGAAAGACTGGAGGAGGGGCTGGGTTTCTGGGTCACACATCCTGCAGTGGTCAGGGTGTACAGGGGATCATATGCAGTGTCCGTGATGGGACCCAGGTCATATGCAGCCCAAGGGATGGGATCCAGGTCAGCTACAAGGCAAGTACTTCATCCCTGTCTATCTCTCCGGATCCCTGGGAAGATCTTAGAAGAAAACATCATCATGACCTTGAAATTGTTTCTTAGGGATTGAAGCAGAGATTGCAGGGATCAGGACATGTGCAAGGTGCATGCAAAACATGTTCAATGCCCAGCAACACGTGGCATCCTAAGTATCACTGGGGTTGCTTGCAGGCCCCCATATATCACCAGCTGTGACTCTACAGGCCTCTGGTCACTGCCAGGTAGTCCTGGCTGTCCCTGGCACACCAAGAAGTGCCACATTCTCAGGCTCTACCATTGAACTCCTGGCCCAGCTGGCTTTGACTCAGTATTGCAGAAGTGGCCCCGGGATGGGGGTGGGGGGGTCCTTCCTGAACACCAGTTGGGAGAGCAAAAAGGAATTATATATTTTAAAAATTTATTATTTGCCTGCAGGGCTAGCCACAATGTGTAAAATAAGAGGGAGAGAGATGCAGAGACAGAGATAGAGACAGAGAGAGAAAGAGAGGAAACTGGGGTACCTGCTATTAAGGCAGCATGGGGTGGGCAGGAGGGGGTGGGGTACATTGGTGGTGGAAATGGGGCACTGGTAGAGGGATGGGTGCTGGTATACTGTATTACCAAGAACCATTTATGAACACCTTTGTAATTGTATGTTTCACTGTGGTATAATAAAAAAAAAGTTAAAAAAATAAAATTAGGATATTGGAAAATATCATGAATGTCATTTGGTTTCTAACCAAGTATTTTTTATCAGAATAAGGCTATTATTTCTTATGCAATAAAAATTTATTTTTATTCTCAAAATATTAGGAAGATTAATAAGGGTTGACTGGAGGCAAGTGGAGGGTAGGAGGGAATCTGAATAACTATGGTGCCTGTTCCCCTCCTGCTGACTTCACTATTTTCAAAAGACAATAAAGACTATGGAATTTATTTTAAAAAATTTATTATTTGCTGTGAATTGTTTTTGACAGTTGAATGCCAATGCAAAAAGATGGAGCCATTGTGCATTTGGCTTATTTGATTTATCAAGCACTTAGTGTGGTGCCTGGCACAGAAGTCCTTCAAATACCCAGTGAATGAGTGAGTGAATGAGGAGACTGCTTTGGTAAGACACAGGAGTTTGCTGGTTTTGGTATCAGGTGCTGTGAGCGGATGTGTCGGGAGCCACTGAGCTCCCCAACAGTATCAGGACAGAAGTTCTTTTCTACCTCCAAGGCCGCTGGGGTACAGATGAAAACTCACGAGTCTGGCGCAATTCCAAAAAAGGCTTTAAATAGTACAAAAAAGCCCTAACACCACAATTCAATATAATGGAAGAACTCTAGCTCTGCTCAGACCTACCAAAGAGGATCCCACTAGAGAGGAGTCCCACCAAAGAGGATCCCACCAGAGAGGAGTCTCACCAAAGTGGATCCCACCAGAGAGGAGTCCCACCAAAGTGGATCCCACCAGAGAGGAGTCCCACCAAAGAGGATCCCACCAGAGAGGAGTCCCACCAAAGTAGATCCCACCGGAGAAGAGTTCCACCAAAGAGTATCCCATCAGAGAAGAGTCCCACCAAAGTGGATCCCACCAGAGAGGAGTCCCACCAAAGAGGATCCCATCAGAGAGAGAGAGAGAGAGTGTACCTCAAATCTGTCCCCTTATATACACCAAAGTAATCCTAAATGTTGACAGGGAAGGTCCTATCAACGAAGATCAACTCAATAGCTTCTAGACAGCAGAACAGTATAGAAGGGTGGTGCCACATCCTACTACAGGTCTAAACAAACAATTATGCCAAGGACTAATCCCTTCTTCCAGGATTATCTCTTATGTAAAACATGGGGGGCTGGTATAAGGTAATGCATCTTATTTCATGGGCTTCATGTAATCTAGATGGTACTCACAAGGTCCTTCTTATTTGTTATCTGCACCACAGTGAGTCTGAGTATCTTGTTCTCTGTATTCTGAAAGGAAGAACAAGTTTGCTTGAGGGCAAACTAGTATGATCCTTCCTATAATCTTAAATGATAGTCTCAACATAGCCAGGGTGGTAGTCTCCTGGTAAATTCTAACTGTCCCATGCTGGGTGCAGTGTGTATAAAGAGGAGCTGTGCCCAATCTAGATAACATATAAGTCTTATAAGTTACTCATTCAGAGTCAAGGTGACTTCTGTAACTGCCACACCCTCCATCAGTGTTTACACAGAAGAGAGATCTCATTAGTATGAACCCTGGCTTAAGAACATGTAAATTAAGCTGTGAGTAAATAAAACAGCAAATCTCCCAAGCTAGCTAGGCTTGTCATCCAACACGGATGGAACAGTATGATGGTGTCCCTGCTTGGGGTCAGCATGGCGAGAGCAGGGAGGTGAGATGCAGACGGGCTGGAAAGAATCTGTTTGTGGATATTGAGATACAAGTGACTGAGAGGGAGCAGGGAACAAACCACACAGAATATCACGAAACACAGAATATTACAAAAAAAAGCAGAATGTAAAAAACACACTGACTTTTTTAAGTAAAAGAGATTATGGAGGTTTTAGGAAGGGGAAGGAGGAGGGAAAGTGAGAGTCACACACTCAAGGGAGAGTGCAGGCTGCTCCAAAGGGAGAGTCAACATGCTCCAAAGGTAGAGAGTTAACATGACACTAGGGAGCAATGGAAATCCATGAAAGATTTTAAAGGGAAGGAGAATGGAGGCATAGTACAGGGTGAAGCCCAGGAGGCCCCAGGCCACCTCCAGAGAAGCCCAGTAATCTCTGGCACTGTGTCCCCTGTCCTATCACTAAGTTATGGCCCATGTGGGAGGTGCCCTCAGGTCTTCTGAGCACTGCTTGGGACCCTCTCCCCCAAAACGTATAATTCATACATATAATTTTTTTTAAATCACTCCTTTTTTCTCAACAGGCCCAACCCCTCCTGGCAGTGCTTGGGGTGGGGATAGGGGACCCCAGGGTTACTCTCAGAGGCCACCAGGGGGACAACCCTAAAGCTAGTGGACTGAAACAATGATTATTTTCCATCATTCCTGTTGACTGGGGTCAGCAAGGTGTTTTCTCAGAGCACAGTGGAGGAAAGTCATGCTTGTAACATGCAACTGGGACCAAGTCAGCCCGAGAGGATTTCTGGTTGTTGATTCCCCACCCCTGTGACCACTCACTTTTCAGTAATCCAACCTGAGCAGCTTGGCCCCACAGTGGCGAGCTCCCACGAGGAATGAAAGGTAAGCGGTCAGTCAGAATCTCACCTGGATACGCAGTGGACTTGTCTCCCTGCCCATCAGTAGGAAACGGGATGAGGCCAGCTGACACCCAAGGGGAAGAGAATACACCTATGAGCATGCGGTGCGACATGTGGGCACCAGCACGAAGACTCATTCATTGGCAATTGGGAAACTGCCACCCAGTCTGATTTGCTAAACACAAAGACATCGAAGTTTTGGACTATTTCTGGCACAAAGAGAAAAATGAGAGAGAATGAGATAACAAATGATGAGTGAAATGAGACAAAAAATAAACTGTATGAGGGCCCAAGTGATAGTACAGCAGGTAGGGCATTTGCCTTGCATGCAGCCAATTGGGCTTGATCCCTGGCATCCAATATGATCCCCGAGCACCACTAGGAGTAATTCCTGAGTGCAGAGCCAGGACTAACCCTGAGTATCGCCAGGTGTGACCCAAAGAGCAAAAAAGTAAATAAATAAATGAATAAACAAAGGAGACAGTGAATAAGAAAATTGGACTTTTAGGGGATGGAATAATGGTATGACAGGTGGAATGTTTGCCTTGCACATAGCCTGCTTGGGTTCAATGCCTGGCATCCCATATAGTCTTGAAGCAGGAATGTCCTGTCGTGTCGGAGGTGCAGAGATGAGACTCCAGGCACAAGATGTATTTCCATTAATAGTTTTAATAATCACCAGCTGGAGGGGCAGCAGGTCTCATCTTGGTGGCTAACTGGCAGCAGCTGACAGACTGCAGCTGAGGAGAGCTGACGAGAGCTGACTGACCCTTAAACAAAGACCCCAACTTTCTTACACAACAAAGGGCAGTAAAACTTAGAGTTAAGTTTACATAATTGACACTGCAAGAACATTTTACATTTTTACCATAGGATTTATGGTGGTAGGGAGGAAACACTCAGGAGCCAGAATCCTGCAGGTGGTGCTATCTCAGTGAGGTGAGATAAGCAAAGAATGCAACAGTTTGTTAACTTAGCCTTCCTAAATTGCTCCAGAAGACGAGGTCTTGTTCATAAGACTCCATCTAGGGCTAATTAGGAGCCAACAAGGGAATGTGCAGAGAAATGACCTAGGATAGCTTTGTCTGTGTAAGTGCAGCTTGATTAACAGTCTCTCTAGGGAATTCTACATACTAACTCTATTGGGAGACAGTCTGCCAGAAAACCCCATGTATCTGTTAACAGGCAGTATCCATCAGACCTTCCTTTGCATATCCTTTGATCTACTTACTGCTACATAGTCTCCCCAAATCAGACTTTTCATGGTGAATGGATGTGTGCTGATTTTCAGAGTTGCACACCTAAAGCAAATGCATGTTACATTATGTCACTTTTGTCAAAAGTGACAAATGCATGCAAAGTACATTGTCTTAATAGAATCCATTAAAAGGTTTTAATCCCCAAAAAGGCTGACAATTTGAATATGTGCCAGGCACAGTGGGACAGAGGCAAGGGGATAACGTATTAGAACCTAGTGTAGGAATAAAAGGAATTGAAGTGAAAAGTAGTTAAAGTTAGCACAAAGTGTTCTGAGGCCAGAGATATAGTGATTGGATTTAAAGCACTCACCTTGCATGCAGCAAACTTCAATTCAATCTGCATGACTGTAGCCTGAGCACAGAGCCAGCCACTGAACACTGCAAGAAGAGCAGACATTCGCTACTGCAGTTCCTATGGTTAAGCTACTGAGTGTGACAGGTGGCACAAGGTATTTCTTCACTCTCACTTCCTGAGGGTCAAACGTGGACCAGTGGACCAGAAAAATGCTTCTTCAAGCATGCACACCAAGAGACAGCAAAACTTGTGCAGCATTCTATAAAATGACAAACCACAACCTGAAAAGTCAAATCTCCTGTCAAACCCAGGGAGGGAATGCTCAAAACCAGATCGCCTTTGGGAATCCTTATTTAGGAGACGCCTTCCATAACCTGAGAGTTTCCCTGCATTTCTTTCCCCTTCCGCTTCCTTCCCTTAAAGTTTTTTCTGAATCACTTGTATTACTTGTTTTCCCATTGTTCATTGATTTGCTCAAGTGGGCACCAGT
Organism: Cryptotis parvus; assembly: GCA_021461705.1. Classification (NCBI taxonomy): domain Eukaryota; kingdom Metazoa; phylum Chordata; class Mammalia; order Eulipotyphla; family Soricidae; genus Cryptotis; species Cryptotis parvus. The sequence continues at coordinate 10,887 of JAJIBD010004731.1, read as the reverse complement.
AACATCTCCATACCAAGGGCATCTGCTCATTCCAGGAACACGAAGAACCTCAAACCATTCATTGAGGTCATGGGAATGAGGTCTATAATTGTTACTGGTTTTTAGCATATCAAATACGACATGGTGCAATATGCTTTGGCATATCAAACACAACACACATGCAAAGCAAATTAATTTTAGATTTAGTTACCCTCCCTTATTCCAGAAACATTTTTCTAGTACTGATAATCATTTGGCTGTGGTTCCAAATATGGATGTTCCTCTGTTTTTCACTGTTTTCCGAAATGAAGGTAAACTGCCTCCTTTCTCCCATAATTTTAAATCATGATGAAGTTTTTTTAGGAATAGTAGAGATTTATTTCAATCCAAAACCATTGCAGTCAAAACCAATGATTTTTTCTGAATAATAGGAAAAAAAATAATCACCTTTTCCCCGTTATAAACAGAACATAGAACTTGACTTTCAACGTTACTGTCATGAAAAAAAAAAGTTCCTAGCGGTGCCAAAGGAACAGGGAACTCTTAACTCATGTCCCTTTTCCTCCATTCTACTAGTTTGCCTCAGTTCATGTCTCAGCCCTGCTAGTTTTTTAGGACTCTTGACCTAGTTTCCTGCTGAGCAAGACATGCTCAAGCTCATCTTCCATATACCTGCCACAAGTTTCTTTACGTTTTTTTTTTTCCTTTTTTGTCTTTTATTCTTAGCTACATTTAAGAAGAAAAAAAGGTACATCTTTACAGTTCTTTTTTATTTGATTTATATTTTTTTGGTTTTTTTGGGCACACCCAGTGGCGCTCAGAGGTTACTCCTGGCGGTGTTTGGGGGATCACATGGGATGGATGCTGGGTCTGCCACATACGGGCAAACAGCACCTTACCCACTGTACTCTCTCTCTCCCCTCTCCAGTCCTACAGCTGTTTTTTTTTTTTTTTGAAGAGGTCTCCCCCCCCAATTTTATTACACCATTTTAGACATAGACATACAATTGAAAGATGCTCATGCAGAGTTTTGGTTCTACAGTGTTCCAACACCCATCCCTCCACCCAAACCCATCTCCCATCACCAATGTCCCCACCTCCCTCCCCCGTCCCACACCTCAACTACTTGGCGGGTTCTGTATGTCATTTCTCTCCTCTCTATCTCTCCCTCCCGCCAAACTTTCCTGCACATCGTGGAATGCAGTGCATTAAAAGACATCACTGTTTCCACTATTTTAATGGACTGCTGCGGTCGCGGCGATCTGGGCTCAAACTGGTTTTGCTCTGTTAATCTGGTCATAAGGCAGTTTCCCAGCGTCCGGACAGCGAAAATGGTGGCTAGTGTGGTGGGCGAGTCTCATCCGGCTGCTTCCGGGACCCCCAGAGGTGATGGGCCCACTTCCCAAAACCCATCTGCCCTCCTGGGGGCCCCATAGTCAGCTGGGCCCGGGTGAGCCAAGCCCCAGCTTCCCAGCCAGCCGCTTCTTTACGTGTATTTTATAGCTCCAGGTAAGAAAAGTGGCCAACGTAAATGCAATGTTCTGATTAGGCAGAGACTTGTATGTCAGCATATAGATTTATCCTAATTATCTACTGAACTTTTTTAGAATAATAAAATTTGTGTCTTTTTTGGGTCACACCCAACTATGCTCAGGTGTTGGGTGACATGCCCCACTTTAAGCTCCAGCTACACTTAACTTGCAGCCCCTCCCAGATCAGTTAGGGAGGATTTGAATCAGTTCTGGCTCACCTGAAGTGCTGCATTTCAATAGAGTTGCTTACCTGTATTCATCTCTAGATAGCCCAGCCCACAATGGGCCGGGCTGGGAAGTTTGTGGATTTCTATCTATAAAATAAGCTGGGAGAAAGGAGAAAGACCCTTTTTGCCATTTTGGCTTCCCTTGGCTCTGTCTCTCTCTGTCCTTTCCATTTTCTGTTGGGCTTCAACACGTGGTGGCAGCCATCTTGGCCTACACATGGCCGGGCCCAGCCGGGAACACAGTCTGGGGCTTTTCCTGTTCTTGGATTGTATATCAGAACCTGTGATACTACAGCCTTTTAAAACTGCGCTGGATTGCTGAGTTTTCATCCATTCCCCAGTGGCTTTGGAGGTAGAAGGGAACTCGCTCCTGGTATTGTTGGGAACCCCAGCAGCTCCCAACACTCAGGGGTTATTCCTGGCTCTGCACTCAGGAATTAATCCTGGCAGTAACTCCTTGAGGGACCATATGGGATGCTGGGGATGGAACCTGGGTCAGCCGTGGGCAAGGGCCTCCCCAGCTGTACCATCACTCTGACCCAGTCCATATGATTTCCTTACCAGCTGGAGAAAACGAAGATCCACATGCCCACATTATAGCCCAGACTGGGAGTTTAAGCATACACACAGCAGCCAGAGGCGGCAGCACCGAGCAGCCCTGCTAGTACATTATTCACCAGACAACCAACTTAACATTTGGCATGACGGCAGGAAAGTTTGCACTGATCTGCCAACCTTAGTATTCAATCATTTGATGCTTCTTGCCCTTCTCTATAAATTAATAGGCATTTGGGTTAATGGATCACTCCTTTGTCTAACGAGTCCAACCCGGAGAGAGGTGAATTCTCAAATGACAAGAGTTGCTTTCCAGATCTCTAAAGTTAAGGGCCAAACTGTGATAGTGGAAGTAATACCCTGAGCACTTTGGTAACCAGAGACAGAAGTGACCTGGGGACAGCAGCCACACGTCAAGCTCTCTGCTGAAACACGGCAAGCCCTGTCTTCACCACTTTTCTTCCCTTCAGTTGTTGCAGTGCCAGGGAGCTGCACAGTTGTATCAGTACATACACACTTGGTCACACACCTAGCGGTGTGCCAGATACCGCACACTTGCAACACCAGATGTCACAACAGCAGCACCACAGGAATCTCACTGCAAGATGTGGGGAAGTACGGCCTCACAATTTTAAGGCAAAATTACCAGTAATTTTTCCCTTTACCAAAGAATTAAAAAATCAAGGAGTTTGCAAACAAGGAGTACAATTCATTAATGTTTTTACTGAGTTCCATTATTATATTAGGAAAATTCACTTCTGGAAACAAACAACAGATGTTGACTTACCAGTTTTTTTTTTAAGTAAGTCATTAATGTATGGTACAGAATACACAATAAATTATATTTACATGCAATGGCTAGACTATCAAAGTAAAAAATATCATATTTTATGTACATTTTTAAAAATTTACATTTTCATATACATTTTACAAAGTTAAAAAGTTCTCTGTACAAAAAATATCATGTGTACAGAGTTTATAATCTCTACTTAATGGCTATACCACCACAGAGATATACTTAAAATTACAATACTAAAAACACTTAGGTTTTCTTTAAAACTTCATATTCATTCTTTGCACCCATATACTAAATTTCATAATTTTAAAACTATGAATTACAAAGAAATCAAAATGTAACTTAACCATGCAAACATTTAATATAAGAAAATTTATAAAAGATCAACATTTATCAGTTCCAAGTTACCTAGTTCTATCTTCCTGCACTGCATTTTCCAGGTGCATGCAAAACTAGCAGATTGTAGACTGTTTCAATGACATGAAATTAATACTACTGACAGACAATACTTACACATTTAGAATGCAACTACCTAACAACCCCAGCCTGTTCATTATTTCTGCTTTAGCAGAGACCTCAATTAAAGACATTACATCCTAAAATTCACAGAAATGTCATTATTAAAATTCCTGTTTATAGAATCTGCATCAGATAGCACACTGATCATAGAAAAAGAGACCTGACATTTAAGAGTATATTCTCTGCTCTGAGGATAGGAGGAGGAGGATGAGTTGGGATAAACCATGAAAGGATTACCCGATGTCCCTGTGTGGGAAAGGAAGCACTTACACACTTCCAATCTGTTTCAAGACACTGGAGGCTTTATAAAAATTTAAGTTACACTCTTCATCTTTAAAAATCTTCTCAAAAGTAGTAAATTGAAGATATTGGAACCTTCCCTCCTCCCCCAAGTAAGTAAAGATCAGTGAGAAAAATAAAGTGCCAATGTCTACAGTATTGTTTAAGAGGCACTAACCCATTTGATGGCTTAGGATTAAATATGAAAATAGGTCAGATTTGATCTGAATGATAAATAGATGGTAGATTTTCCAGTCTAGACAACTCCTGCCGAAATGAGGCTGGACCAGAAAACTACTCGCCCGTTTATTGCTTTGAAACCTGTGCACATTCTTGACATTCTGACACCAAAGCACTAGATTCCTAAGATGGAAAGCAGAGGGTCTGTGACACTTTAAAGTTGAAAAAGAATGCACAGTCTTGATCACGGGACTACTGAGACTCTCCTCACCACAGCTCAGATCATCACAAGACTCCTCGCTGAAAGAGAAAGAAGAGAATTTCATTACTTATAATAATTATTTAACACACAAAATAAAACTGCTAAGTGAAAACTCTAGTCTCAGGAATTTTATATTCAAAATTTAAGATTTGGAGAGTCAATATCTGACTATAAAGACTTCCTAGAGTTGGGGTCAGAGGGCAGGTAGGACACTTGCCTGGCAACATTTAAGGTCCGTAAGTCCCCTTGTTGTGATCCCTGAGCTCAGAGCCAGGAGTAGGTCCCGTGAGCACTGCTAGGGGTGACCCCATAACAAAAACTTGCTCATTTGGACTGTTAACTAGAAAATATAGACCTTCTGGAGGCTTAGATAATTTATTATTTGCCAAACTATTGTTTCTGCATACCAATTATTAACTCTTATAACAACTTCACTTGATCACTTGATATCCCGTTATTCATCAATTTGCTCGAGCGGGAGCCAGTAATGTTTCCATTTGACCCTATCATGTGCCAGTGTAGCCCAATGGCATCTGGTTGTTTCGGGAATATTAAGAGCCTCGAACTGTTCGTTCAGGGTATTGATAAGGAAGTCTGACCAACTTGTAGGTGGGCGGCCACGTGATCTTTTGAAGTCCTGTGGGATCCAATCGGTAACGGCTCTAGTCCAACAATCGTCTTCAGATCGTATTATGACCAGCCCATCTGATTTTTTGATGCTCTGGCAGATGAGACAGCATCCTTGATTTTAGAATAGCGATGGAGGTCGGAACTCCGGATTCCTTCTCTCAATCGAGTGAGGCGTGATATTCCAAGCATGACTCTTTTGATTCCTCTTTGGGAGACCCGAATGGTATTCTCATACTACTTTCGTATGGCCCAGGTCTTGGAGGCATATATTAACGCAGGGAGGACGGTGGAGTTGAAGAGATGTGCCCGAGCCAGAGGTTCTTTGTCCTTTTAGCTATTTCTTCCATGCCTTTGAAGGCATTCCGTGCCGCTCTTTTCCTCCTGTGCAGCTCAGGGTTTAGGTCGTTCATCATGTTGACTTCTCGGCGTAGGTACACATAACTGCTGCATTCAGAGATGTCTGTTCCATTGAGAGTGAATGGGGCCTCCGGAACAAATTCATTTTTCATGAACATAGTTTTGTTGAGATTCAGCTGTAGACCTATCTTTCCACATTCTCGGTCAAAGTCATCCAGCATTTGTGCCGCTTGGCTGATGTTTGGTGTTATTAGAATGTTATCAGCGAAGCGTAGGTGGTGCAGTTGCTGGCCATCTATCTTCACTCCCATTCCTTCCAATTCTAATTGTCACATGATGTTCTCAAGGGTGGTGCTGAAGAGTTTTTGTAAAATGGTATCACCCTGCTGAACCCCTCTTTTGATATCAATGATCACTTCTTTGTAGAATGGTGAGATCCTGGTGGTGAAACCGTAATATAGCTCATGAAGGATCTTGATGTATTGGGTTTGAACACCCTGTTTGGCTAGGGCTTCGATGACTGCTTCAGTCTCCATAGAATCAAAGGCTTTCTTTAAATCAATGAACATGAGACAGAGCGGCATCTCCGAATTCTCTGTAGACATCGATGAGTTTGGTTATCATGTGGATATGGTCGACTGTGCTGTATCCTTTTCGGAAGCCAGCTTGCTCGTATGGGTGTTCTTTATCTAATGTTCTGCCAATCCTGTTCAGGATGACTCGAGTGAACAGTTTGTAGATGATGGACAACAGGCAGATGGAGCGATAGTTGCCAATGTCATGAATGTCTCCCTTCTTGAGCAGTCCTGCTGGTTTTCCATTGGGAGGGCACCTTACATTCAGACAGGGAGCGTGTGAAGAGCTGGGCTAGTGTATTGATGAGTACCGACGGCAGATTCTTCAGGTGTTCAGGTCTGATCTTGTCAGGGCCTGGTGCTGTTCCTTTCTTAACAGACGAAATGGCATGTTGGCTTTTTTTTTTAATTTTTGGGTCACACCTGGCAATGCTCAGGGGTTACTCCTGGCTCTGCACTCAGGAATTACTCCTGGCAGTACTCAGGGGACCATATGGGATGCCGGGATCGAACCCGGATCGGCCGTGGTGCAAGGCAAATGCCCTACCCACTGGACTATCACTCCGGCCTGCATGTCAGATTTCAGAAGGGAGAACGTTGGGAATGACATATCCATCCTGCCGAATTTGGTATGTGGGTAGTCGGACGTGGCTATCAAAGAGATACGAGTAGAAGTCATGGACAATCTTCTCCATTGCCTTTCTGGAAGATGTGATAGATCCATCAGGATGTCGGAGGGCAGTCATCTTGGTCTTATAGTTGGTGAAGGACAGGCGGGCATTGTGAATGCTTTTTCCCGGCTTCTGCTGCATCCTCCAGCACTTCTTTTCTTCTCTCATTGAGTTCTTCCTTTATTGCTTCTCTGCACTGCTTTGCAAGCTTGGATGTTAGCATCTGGTCACCTGAGGCTCACGGTTTGAGGCTCAGGTTTGAGGCTCTTCATATTCCTGAATCAACCAGATGCCATTGGGCTACATTGGCGCGTGATAGGGTCCAATGGAAATGTTACTGGCGCCCGCTCGAGCAAATCGATGAATAACGGGATTCAAGTGATCAAGTGATCAAGTGATCACCTGAGGCTCATGCCTTACCACGTTGGCGAATGAGCTCGAGATCTTTGAAGACAGGCGCCCTTTTTGTGTCCTTCTCTCTCTCTCAGCATTTTTTGTGCAATCATGGAGGTGCTAAACCAGTCAGTTGTAGTCTTCGTCGATGTCGTCAATGATAGCACCTTTGCATATTGCTGCAACGGTGCCAAAAGAGTTCCCAGTTGGTGGTTGTTCTGATAGTTCTCTTCTTAAACTTTGCAGCCTTTTCTCCCCATTGCATGAAGTAGAATTTTTGCACCGAAGGGAGATGGTGGTCCGATCCTGTTTGGAATTTTGGGACAACAGCAACATCGGTCAGGCAAAACAGTCGATTGAAGATGATGTGGTCAATTTCATTGTGGAACTGTCCACCAGGGGATTCCCATGTCCAACGTTTCGATTCAGCCTTCTGGAACTGTGAGTTCCCATGAATGGTCTTGGTGGACATGATGAACTCAGATAGTCTCTCATCCTATTTGTTCCATTCCTAGGCCATGGGTCCTGATGTGGAGTTCTTTTGGCGATCTTCTCGGTCCTATCTTGGCACTGAAATCACTGACTATGATTTTGTAGAAGGTGTGATGGTTTTCATAGAACTCCTCCAGTTCTATGTAGAATTTCTCAATTTCTTCTTCCTTGTATGTGGATGTTGGTGCATAGACAACGAAGGTAGAAATTGCTGGCAGTGGGCCACATCTCTTCAAGTGTAATTGTCCTATCCGGTTTGTTAGGCATTCAAACGAATCAATTGTACAAACTTATTGTAGCATTATATCTATTTTTTTGCTTTTTTTGGGTCATACCCGGCAATGCTCAGGGGTTTCTTCTGGTTCTACACTCAAGAATTACTCCTGGCAGTGCTCGGGGGACCATATGGGATGCCGGGGGATCGAAATCGGCCACGTGCAAGTCAAACGCCCTACCGGCAGGACTATGGCTCCGGCCCCTGTAGCATTATATTTTAAAACCAACAAATGTAGATTAAGGGCAACACATCTCTTATCATATGATTCTGTTATCTTTCATCACACATATTTACATACATTTATTTGGCTTTTGGGCCACAGCTGTCTGTGCTCAGAGGAACTTATGGCAGGACTCAGTGACCATCTGGGGAGCCAGGAATCAAACCAGGGTCAGCTGCATGCAAGTCAAGCACATTACATGCTATACTTACTCTCTGGCCCCTCATTATGTATTTTTAAAATATAAGACTACAAAATCAAGAAACTATGGAAATAGAACTTCTGTCGCTTTTCCGCTACAGCATAAAAGCAATCAAATCTGGTAAAACAAACTAATTCACATCACTACAAAAAATCAACTCTGAATAAAACAAGAGTATTTGGGGGACAGGTAGTACAGCAGTTAAGTTACTTATCTAGTGGACTTGTGGAGGACTCAGGTTTGATTCCTCAACACCACCTGTGGACTCTTTAGGAATGCTGAACTGGGTCCTTAGCACAGTCAGGACTGAGCCCTGAGCTCAGAGCACCAGGGTGTGGCCCCCAAAAAAGACAACATAATTCATTAAAACTAACTACATCTGTAAAAGCCTGTCACATTAGTGTTGGCACTTCCCTGTATTTTCCAGGCATTTCACACTCTCTTTCCATAATATCACAGTAGAACCCAAAATGTTTTTAGGCTTTGTTTTAGGAGGGAGGTTTGTTTCTCCAGTTTTGGTGTTTTTTTTTTTTTTTAACTAAACTATTTCAAAGAGCAAGGGAAATGAAACTATTTGTTTTACAAGGGGAAAGTTAAATAAGTCAAATATATGAATTCATACATATATATATATACATATATGTATATATGTACACACACACACACACACACACACACACACACACCTTAATAAAAATAAAAACAAGTCAGATGTAGGTGAGAAACCAGTAGTTGTAGAGGCAGTTGGTGGTGGGGAAGTCAGACTAAAGAGGTCAAAAAGGTAAAAGGTATAAAATTCCAGGGAGGATTAATGCCTAGCAGCACGTTATGTCTTATCTGGGACCACTCTGAGTGCTTGGGGGACGAAAACTGGGACTCCTGCACACAAAGTCAGGACCCCAGCCCACATAGCCACTCCTACAGCTCCAGATGGAGATTTGCTTTGACATTTTTTTAATAAAAAAAGTTAAGAGGTACCAGAGTGATAGTACAGCAGGGGAGGGCATTTGCTTTGCATGCCAACCGGAATGTTCTATCTCCAGCATCCCACATGGTCCCCGAGTACCACCAGGAGTAATTCCTAAGTGGAGAGCCAGGAGTCATGGCCGGGTGTGACCCAAAAAAAAAAAAAAAATTAAGAAGAGAGTGTACTTCTAAATAGTGTCTATCTTAAATAAAACTACTTCTTCATTTTATTATGTGGAGAAATGCCTCTAGAGTTCAGGCTTTCTCTGAAGCTGTGCAGGAAGGAGTTCATGACTCCGTATTGAGTCGCCATCACCACTGGTCTGTGAAAGCCGACTGGTCGTGGAACCTACTAACCTTTCGCTCTTGTCGAAGTAGCTTCCCTCTGGTATCGTGGGCAGCTCAGGGACACTATAGTAGCTGTTTTGCAGGCTCTGGGCTGTGCGCCGGGGAAACAATCCAAACCAATTTCTTATGATCTGGTTTGCAGCATTCTGGAGAAGAGTATTCTGCCAGGCATTTAGAAACCAACTCCCTCCAGTAAATGAATTCAGTGTCATCAATCTGAAAGACACAGTTAATGAAGAGATCACTAAAGGAGTTCTCAAGTCGTGCTATACACCTTGGAGTCACCAGAGAGCCTTAACGGAGACAGAGACATGTGGCAGTCTCAGTCTACAACGTGGTCCCCTCGTAGTAGCTTTCGAATTGTGCTACACACATTGGAGTCATCCAGAGAGCCTTAAGGAAGACTTGGCCATTGGCACATGTGGTGCCCCCATAGTAACACTTGATGCAACCCCGTATATGACCCTGCAATGCTGGGACGCCAAGCAGCACCATTACCATCATATCATTGGGCCACAAAACTGAACTCACTGTTGGGTTGAGTACCACGAGAAAAAGCCCCAGGTCCCTGAGCACCACTAGGGAAAAAGCACATTAAAAAATTATTTTTAATTTAATTTTATTGCTTGGGTTTTGGGCCACATCTGACTGTGCTCAGGGGTTACTCCTAGCTGGGCTCTCGAATCAAATGAGAGCCAGGTATAGTCAAGGCTCTTAACCCCCATGCTCTCTCCCACCCACCCACCCACCACCACGGCCCCTTTTTAACTGATATGTTACCTGGACACCAAAACATTTTAAAGTCCATAGGAAATCATAGTATTATTTAAAAGAGACTTTACTGGCCTAAAATCTCTAATTTGTTAATAAATCAATTAGCCAGTATATTCTTCAACAGTCTCAATATAAAAGCTAATTGTGCCTCCATGAGGCGAACCGGTTCAATCCCGGCATCCCTTATGGTCCCCTGAGGCACCGCCAGGAGTAAATCCTGAGTGCAGAGCCAGGAGTAACCCTGAGCATTGCCAGGTATAACCCAAAAAGGAAAAAAAAAGAAGCTAATTGTAGGTTTTCATAGCACTGTTTGGATTGTTAAAAAACATGTATTTACATCAAGATATCAAACAGCTATCAATGGAGATGTTTAGATTATAAAGAAGAATTTCTCCTGAGAGGAAAAAGGGAAAAAAATGTAATTCTAAGGAGAACTAGGGGCAGTACTAAGAATTTAACACTACAGTGCACGAATAATTTATTTCAAGCCATTTTCACAGATGTTTCCCAGTAACTTTATTATAAAATACTTAGCCTGAAATAAATCTGTGATTAAAAATCTGTGATTAACCTGACCCTGAAATAAGCAGGAATGCACATCTGACTAATGAGGCTCAGGGTCGAGCCCCAGTGCACCACCACTGGGCAACCCC